>PKQL01000350.1:0-29282 GCA_002916455.1 Penicillium sp. CF05
AGCTCTCCGGAGCCTTCGCAGCAGGATATTCTTCTTGTGAAAGCCAAAAATTATATCAAAAAGGCCAAGAAGCCTCGCCGATGTTTTCAATGTTATGGTGACACCGAACTTCCCATTCATCGCCGCACGCAGAAATATAGCGAATATAAGTCGACTCTACGACACTTTCGAGAGAAGCACTTGCAGGATCGAAGGTGTCATATGTGTGACGAAGATCTACTACATGAGATGCATCTTCGCAGGCATGCAGAAGAGGTTCATCGCCTCAGCACTGAACGGAATTACTACACCAAAGAAGATACGGGATCGGACATTGATACCGATTAATTGGGAGGCTTGCAGGTGTTCTGTCAAATTGAAGTACTCTATTTTGTCTATGCTAAGAATAATCAACCTCGGATCCGGATAATATTTTCCGTGATAGTGCTCATTTTCCAACTTCTTCAACTGGAGATAAGTTCTGTTTGATATATGCTCGTCGCATTAGAAAACCCCTTATAGCAATGTTAGCCTTTCTATCTACAGCAGCATGCATGGACGTAAAAGAACAGACCCATAATACGATAGGTTTTGGAGACAACGACAGCGCCCGACGCCGAAGAGTAGTGAACATGTCTAGGTTCATAATATCTACAGGCTATTTAATGTTTCCCTTTTTACATTATCGAGAAGCGGTCTTTCTGGATTTGATAACTTACCTGCTTTGTTCAGTATTTACACACGAGACAATAATAAATAACGAGCCTTGATGGCAGAAAATCTGAATCAGAAGGCTCGAGGGGTCGCAGTTTCAAACCGCCAAATACCCGTGTCCAATCAGCCTTCCGGAGAACCACAAGTTCCCCACTATCGTGTGGCCGAGGGTCTACTTGGGGTTCAAGGATACTTTCAAGTTCGCGGTTTGGAACAAGCTCATTCAAAACCACTGTCCTGGACTTCCAGTAGTCTTGCTGCCTGAGGCTTCACGAATTCTCATCTTCTATAATTCCCATTCTTGTTCAGTTCCACGTGCGTAATTATTATACAGACGGTTATGGAGCCAGACCCATAAAACGATAGTCTTGCTGTCATCCGAGTGTGGCTGGGAATGTTTCCAAAAGGCTGGGACAGACTATGAATCAATTGATCGATCGATTGGCATGTGGTTTCATAGATCCCAGTCTATTCCCGGAACGTGGCATCTATTCCAGGAACACAGCATCTATTCCTAGGAACGTGGCATCTATTCCAGGAACACAGCATCTATTCACAGGAACGCAGCATCTATTCCAGGAACACAGCATCTATTCCTAGGAACGTGGCATCTATTCCAGGAACACAGCATCTATTCCCAGGAACGCAGCATCTATTCCAGGGAACACAGCATCTATTCCAGGAACGCAGCATCTATTCCAGGAACGCAGCATCTATTCCTAGGAACATGGCATCTATTCCAGGAACACAGCATCTATTCCCAGGAACGCAGCATCTATTCCAGGAACGCAGCATCTATTCCTAGGAACGTGGCATCTATTCCAGGAACTCAGACGACTCGGTCTTCCTAGCCTGTAAGGAGTCTAAGAGAACCCACATCTTGGATCCTTACTTAGCGCTTCCTTATCTCCGGCTAGCACCGAACTCACTGAGCGTGAATGGGTTTCTCTTTCCTGAATACCTGGCGATACCAGAGTATTAGGTACAGCACGTGATCTGCTGACAGATAGATTGGTTGGCTCTCGGTGGCCCATCTGTGTACCCGGTGGGGCACTATCGATTGGTGACGGATAGTCCCGTAACAGTTGGGATCAAAGCCCGAGTTAAGCACGTGTTTTGTCGCAAGGCTATCAAAGATATTAGACTAAAGACTTGAACGGGAGTGAAGGCTCCCGCAGGAGTAAAAGCTCTCGCAAGATCGAGATCTCAAGACGCCTAATGACTTTTAGAAATCGACTACGATAATCTATTAGTTGCTCTTCCCTGGCAGAGAGGACTATATAGAAATTACTACATAGCAAGGCAGTCTATGTAGACATTGCTATATAGCAGACAGGACTATATAAAAATTACTACATAGCAAGGCAGTCTATGTAGACATTGCTATATAGCAGACAGGACTATATAKAAATTCCTACATAGCAGGGCAGCAGCGTGGGGAATCGCCAGGGCTTCCTAGAGGCGGCCGGCAGAATGCGCAAAGGAGCCCAATACAAATAGCGACTATGGACATAAACGCATTTGGGCCTTCGAGCCTTTAATGAGACACAAGATATAAATAAACTTCCGGCACAACTTTCAAATGACATATCATACTCTAAGTAGGAAGCTCGTGGGCGTTAAGCCGACGCCAAGCACTGCCCTATCTCCGGGTTAAAACCGAACGACTGGAATTTTCTAGTCAGCAGTCTCGTCAGCGGACCACGGAAGCACAGGCGGCATTGCGGGGCAATGAACGCGACACAAGTTTTGGCGTCGCAAATAATCGTTTCCTCCTAGAAACCGTCCCCAAAATATTTTCAAGAAACTATACCGACGATGGGATATTCGACTTGAACTATTAAGACCGAGAATAGGGCAAACAAATCATTAATTGCAAAGGTGCTGTCTAGTGAAAGTGCCGCTCTGACCTTACCGCTTCATGTATGTTGTTCCGGTGTATCTTTATCACTAAGCTCCAGATTCTGGTCGGTCACTAGCTTTGGGGCTGGATAGTAGGAGTTCTTGATAGGTCAGTCGTCTTTTCATCAGAGACATAGTTAAAACATACCAATTGCGAGCCAAGAAAAGCCCAAAATCCGAAGCATCTGCTGATAAGATAGAAATTTGACCGGTTTCCCGAAGGCTTATGCCCGCACAGATCGCTAGAAATCCTATATCCTACGAAAGACCACGGTTCCTCGTTGCTCCTAGACTAACCACGATTATAATGATTGTTAGAAAGTCTACATCCTAGGCCCTACGATGGATGGAATCCTACTCAGTTGATTCGTGGGAATATTTATATGCGCTTAAACCGTGGTTTCCTATGCTAGGCGCCGGGAGTCTTCACTCCTGCGGGAACCTACACTCCTGCGGGAACCTACACTCCTGCGGGAGCTCGTGCGGGCATTCCCTCTGTGTCTTCCCATTCCACACGGGCTTCTTCCATGATGACTTCAAACGAATCAGATATACAATTAGAGTGCGGGCAATTTAATTGATTATTTTACCTAATATTAATATAGTGATTTATCTTCACCTTTACCTCATTACAGAAATATGATCGTTACAAATTTGGACACAACATCTGTTGCAGGATTGCCCCCATAACTGGATCCCACGAAATACGGGTCTGGCGCTTGCGAACGAAGTCGCTGTGTGACTGTTGGCTAAGTAAGACATTATTGGTGAATTTGTGGGCATGACGCGCCATCGCCATATAACACTCGACATTTGCGATTTGACTACATGTCCCAACCACCCACGCCCATATGGGCAGTAGCTCTTGCTATCGCTGGAGCTCTCGGGACATTGCTGTCCGCACCACCTGCCGATCTGTGCCGCCACCTCCGCCCAAGCGACCAATCAACTTATCCATCTTAGCGCTCGCATGAGGTGTACCTATGCATGCCTATGGGTTTTAGCTGGCAGGCCTGATGGGACCGTTGGCCTCTTTCAATTGGGCTGCTAAATTTGGGCTAGGTTGTATGGGCTATGCGCTGTCTAAAACCACTCACTTGCAAACAAATCAAACAGACAAGATTCAGTCGGTTGTCTGGCCATATATTCACCTTGTTCTTGGACCTCACAGCTGAAAAGCGGGGAATCACCGCCTTAATTTATATTGAAGGAACAAGCTAATATTACACATTTAGTTCAAGAATTTGACAGTCTTTACTAAACTCAAGATGACTAGCCAATAAAACGTGAACTGACGGGCACTGTTCTATGGCTTTTCTTTGCTGGACATACTCCGGAAAAGATCCGAGGATATTTCACGCATTCAGTACATACAGTGTTCACTCCACCTACTTATAAATGTGGTATTCGTTAGTTTTGTCGTCATATTCTGTATAGCTAGGATCTAGCCGCCATTTAGGACCTACAGTACAAATTTAGCACTGCTAGGCACTGATTTTCTTCAGTTCAGAACTCAAGGTTGGTGCCTTACCAACAGCACTTTGCCCGGGCACATAAGCTGTCACGTCTGAATGTCTATTTCGGCCTATGATAGATCATATTTGTCTAGAGACTGACAACATTCTCGACCTAATTGAAGTCCCGGGCACATGACAGAACCCTTGAAAACCATGTGCAAGCCAGTACTCACAATATTTGTTCAGGATCGAAAATCGAACCTTGGAAGACAGACTCGGAATGTATATATACTCAGGTATAGAATTGAGATGAGGGCCAAAATTTCTCACAGTCTTTCGCAGTTCCAAGGTTACTACCTTGGCAAATTAGGACAACTGCGGCCCATCCGAATCTGACCTTTGTTGAACCACCAAAGACCACCCCATCTAGCCACCCATTGTGGGTTGGTGACAGTCCTAAGAAAAAGAACCCCGTGTTAGATGCAAACCAGAAAGAGATATATCGATGTTGACTTACGACCAGGCATGCATCTGATTGAATGTGCTTTTGCCGTTACTGACAATCTGATCGAGCGCAGTGTTGATGTAAGTCTTCCACTCATTTTGGAGGTCAGGAAGGTTCAGGCCTTGGGGCAGAGGAGCGTTGGGATTGTTGTTGTAGTAGGTCTGCCACTGGCCCAGAAGGTCATAGATGGCCTCGTAAGTGGCGCAGAATTTGCTCCAAACCTCCGGTTCGTTCATGTAGTTGAAGACCATCCCAAGCTCTTTAGCCGAAAGGATCTGTTCATCGGCCGTCATTCTTTTGAAAACGCCCATATCGTTCGATTTCCCGGAGAAGAGCTACCGAGGGTCCAAGGTTAGCGATGAACACACACAATGAAATACAAGACCAGCACAAAACAAGAACTCACAATGCCCTTTCTCAGGTTGGGTCGGCCCATGAAAATAGTCAGCCGGTCAAGATGACCGATATTGCCAAGCTGATAAAGCATTTGTTCAATAAATGGCACTTTCTTGTTGTCAATATTCCATGGGAAAGTGCTACTAGATGTCGTAAACAGATCCTTGATGTCCGAGCAAGAAATTTTGGCCGTGCTCGTCTTCGCGGCTTGAGCACTCGCCTTGCCCTGATCAAGCCAATAGGTGAAAAAGTCACCGATCAGTTGCCCCTCAAAGACATGCTCGGCTAAAGACGTCAGCGGCCCATTCCTTCCAATTTCTCCCAGTCTCGCCACCCTCAATACGTACTCTGATACTGGGCTCTCTCCATGCTCCCAAGAGGGTTCAGAAGAGAAGGTCCCACCCACACTTTATCCGCCACGGGGTTCTCGAAAACAGCCCAACTGGTGCAGGACTCCGAGCTGTTTCCCCAGTACCGCGAGATCGAATCCCACTTCCCGTTCTGGATGCCATCCCAGGGATTCTGCGCGTCCTTGGGGAAGGCAGGGTATCGACCATCCCCGTCAGCCCACCACTTGGAATCGTCGCATACGGTGACTTTCTTCTCTGAGAGAGTGGCCTTACCGCTCACTCGTCGGTGCAGATGGGAATGACCATGATGTCCATGGGAGACTCCATGAAGATGAGAAGGCTGGACGTCCTCACTGGTACCCTCGGCGTCTTCTCGTTTGCTGATGCTGATGTCCACATAATCAACCCACGGCCACGTACCGGACGGAATTTCATCGCATGAATCACAGTTCTTCAGATCACTGTAGCCATACACGCAGTCCATGCAGGCGCAGCCACAGCACATGTTTTCTTCTTCGGGATCGTCGACACATCCAACGCAATCAGTGCAGCTGCTACCGATCTTTCCTTTGTTATTGTTCATCATCTTGTCTGCCTGTTTGTAGACCGTGTCGTCGAGGCCGAAGAAGGTATTAGGCACTCCGGCACCCTTACCTGCCTTGAGATGGAAAGGGTCGTAGTCACCGCGCGCCTGGAGGGAGTGGTACGCGGCTTCTTCCGTGGTCGAGGAGTTATCGGATGCCCCTGGAGTTGTTAGGGACAGTTCGGCTCCCTCGAGCTGTAAATCTCGCTTTGAATTGGACTTGTAAGGCGGCCAGCAAACTTCCTCAAGGAGTTTTTGCTATTCAGCGTGTTAATAAACCGCATGCCTTTGGTTTTCTTCTGCACTGAGTCAGGTGAGATGATACTCACAGCATCCATTCCCAGCTCAACGTCGGAGACATCCCATTGCATCAAATATCTAAGATTGAAAGTCAGCTGTCTGGAAGGAGAATCCGAATGCTGCGCGTAGTGAACGTACCCGTCGTTGACATCTTGGTAGATGCGCGTACTACAAAGTCTGTTAGAACTTCTATGACAACTCCCAGTGCGCAAAGTCAAACCTACGTGACATTGTACTCCGAGCACGCGGTTCCATCAGAAGGGTCGTCACTAGGATGGAACCCAAATGTGATCAAGTTGTCGTATGTTAAGCCGACCTTCAGGCCGTTAATAACCGATCGAATGCTTTCTCGGGGGTTACTCACATCTGCCTTCCTCTTGATGGGACGACTATCACCTCCCATGGTTTCGAAAGGCATAGTGAACTCCATCCCCATGCCGAAACGCATATACGTGCCGAGCGCAATCCTACCGCCAGCCCCCGGCGCCTCAAAGACTCTATTGAGGGTCCCGGAGGAGATTTTGTTATCAGTGCGGCCCTCGAAATCTTCCGTAATTTGATCTTTAGTTGGGGAAGGGTAGTAAGCAGTGACATCGCCGAGATCAGTCTGAACACGACTCGTCAGACGACCATTGAAGGAGACTTCAGGGTCGGAGACGAAATGCTCGTCCCCCGTTCCGTTAAGTGTAGCCATCTGATAGGTGATCGATGCATAAGGGCTGAAAGACATGAAAGCGCCATACTGACCACTGGTGACAGTGTCTCCTTGAAGATTGAAGGTGTCTCTGGGACTGAATGCTGGGTTTCCTTTGTTGGCTTTCGTGATATCGACTGTTCCCATGCCTGAGATTCCATAAGTCAAGTCACTGGTGCCATCGACGGTCATGAATCCGTTGGCCTCTTTCACTGTGAAGTCACCGTAGAATTCGGTGGTGATGACCATCGACCAGCCGAAGAGGATCTTCGCATCAACGGTACCCTCGACGAAGGCACCAAACCCTTCACCGTATTCTTTACCATCAACGAGACATTCTGACGCTCCCTGCCAGAAGATTGGGGCACTAATGTCTTCTTTGAACCTGATGGGGCTGCCCAGAGTGGCTGAAAAGTTGTTGTTGGATTCGTAGAACCGATTCTTCCAGTTCTTGTTACTGGAAGAGTAGTATCGCTCAACAAGATCTCGTTTGTCTGTGGTGTCCGTACCGGAGTCTCCAGGTGAGTCAACAAGCCATGGCCAGTAGCCATCGACATTGGAGAAGTCGGTGCGAATGCTGGTGTTATTACTGTCGCGTCGCACAAGTCCAAGATTGAAATCAAATTTGAAGTCAAAGACTTGGGAGGTAGGGTTGCGCTTTCTGATGTGAGCGGATAGATTTTGATCTGATTCCCGGGTGGTGTTAGCGAGAACTTGGACGAGATATTCCTCCTTACAAACTTACCTTCCGATTGCTCGAGGGAAATGGCTCTGGCGAACGTGTTCGGGGAACACTAGTTGCATCTGTCAGCATTTGTCCAATGCCTACGTATGCAATGACTTCCAATATTACTTGAGGACTTACATTATCGGGCATTTCCACAATAGTGCCTTCCACCCCTCGTTCGGCGACTCGGAAGCATCCTTCGATATCATCACTCAGACAGATGACGCGGGCCGTGAAAGTCGTGGCTGTATCCTTAGCGTCCATATCGGAGGGACAGTCGAGAAAGACGAAGGGATCTGGCTGTCCGTCACGCTTTCTTAGCTGCGAAACAACATGGGAGTCACCAGCGAAAAGCAAAAAGCCAAAGCCTGCCCCTGGGCTCATGTCCCCGGCATCCGCCGCGCTACCAAATGTAGTCAGCCCGTAACTGGGAACGGTCCCAACAGGGGGTAGCAGTTCTTCGGGAAAGATGTACTTGAGGTCGACCAGGTCAAAAGTGCTCGAAGTGCTATTGAGATATTGCGCATCTGAGATCGACCTCAACGCGGTAAGATAGTTATCGTCCAGGTCAATAGCCCAGACCATCAATCCAGACAGGCCTATCTTGTTGGCATACTCAATCTTTTGTTTGAAGGTCCCCTCATCGTCAAATGAGATCCAGTTGTCGTCATTATAAACCATATACCTGACAGCAGCTTCTTTGTCTAGATACGCAGTGCCACCAGCGTCATTGATGATGGACTGGATCTCGCGGTAGGACAGAATACCCGCAGCATCTGTACACTTTCCTTTCGCGCCCGGGCCGCTGAACTCGCAACCGGGTTTCCAACAAGATGTATCAGATAGTTGGAACGACCTGCCGTAGAATCCCAATCCCAAGACAATGGCAGAAGGATCCATACCCACTCGCCAGAAAAGGTCTAACGCGAGGTCGATCTCGGTCAGGTTCGTATGAGCAAGGACTTGGCTACCGATAGGGTTGTCGCTGTCCCAGACACCGTGCAGATCATACGCCATCAAGTTGATCCAGTCAACGTATTCTGTCATGGCTTTGAGATCAAAGTGACGAAGATACCAATAAGATGTAGGCGCGGTGAAAGTCACCAGATATTCTTTGCCACTCGCATCGATAGCCGCGCGTAGCTCTTTCAAAAATGCGGTATAGTTCACGCCGTCCAACTCTGAACCTCCTCGATCATCGGCACCCGGATACTCCCAGTCGAAGTCCACTCCGTCGTAGCCATACTCGGTGAGGAACCCGAGAAGATTCTGAATGAATGTAGCACGATTGGCTTTATTAGAGACCATGGTGGGAAAGACGCTCTGGTACTGACCAGGGTCACTAAAGGTCCATCCGCCAATAGCGATCATGATCTTCAAAGCCGGGTTTCGAGATTTGAGATTACCCACGACCTTGTAGACATCCGGTGACAGATCATCCATGCTTGTCACTCGATAGTCCTGGCTGATATAGCCAAAGGCAATGTTGAGATGCGTGAGAAGATCGACGGGGATCTGGCCAACTCCCATAGTACCGCATGCATGTTGGCTGTTCCATGCTTCCCAGTAGCCCACGATCCGCTGCTGCGAGTTGCTTCCCGAAGTGGCGGGCTTTGGTTGCGTGCAGTGAGACTGGCAGCCCCCTTCACAAAACTCGGTCGTAGTTCCGCAGAATCCGAATTCTGAGCAGCAGACATTCAGAGGGCAGCCCGTCCCGGGGATGGCAGCGTTCTTGCCGCATTCTGCGGTGGCATTGCAGTTCGACTGGCAACCGTCTCCACAGTAGGTGTCTCCATAACCACACCAGCCGTCCACACCACAGCAGGCTCCGTTGACGCAGGGGCTATCAGCAGAGCAAGTGTAGTCCTGTTGGCTCTTCGTGGTTTGAAGCTCGGCGCTCAAGGTAGCGCCCAACGACGGTTGAAACCAATTGACAAGGAAGAGTAGTGTAAGGAGTGAACACGCATGTTTCCTCGCGGAGGCCAACATGGTTGGGAAAGAAATGTATTAATGAGTGTGCCCGCAGGTACTCCAGGGCAATAGCAACGAAGGAAATGAAGTAAAGCGACTTGACACGAACAGACCATATACGAGATTCCTCTGATATAAGTACAAACGCTGACCTTTTTACGTTGTTCTTCTATTTTTATTTTTACAGGCCTGGGTAGAGGAACCTTTCTTTCCCTGGGTGTTTGATACTTCCGAGAGCAACCGCATACTCCGTTGCGGAGCACAATCATCCAGCATGTAATTTTGCATTGAAACCGGCTACGAGAGGTTTATGCGAGCCTAGTAACGCCACTGGTTAGCCTAGTGGGTAAAAGGTATCAAACAACGGAGACCTATATTGCCCGATAGGCCAGTACGAGAAGACGAGAACCATTCACTAAGTAGCGGCAATCACCTATGGATGAAAAATTTCACAAGCGAGCAGATCGAAGCCTCCGAGCCTACTATTTTGGCCTAGCCAATATACTAGACTGCCACCTCCAAGTATTATGGAATTGGTTTTGCCAAGCCAGTTAGTCTCCATCTGGGGCTATCGACCCCTTGAGGATCGAACGGGGGCCAAATCTACACCAAAGATACGACTCCACCTTGGTGCGAAACGCGGCCAGGTCTAACCTCAATGCGTTAGAACTCCGTATCATGGAGTCGCGCGGGTGAAAATCTCTGAATCCAGGACCCCATGTCCGCATCCAGATCACCGCACATGAGGCCTTGGTGCGCAGGTTGATAGGCTACTCCCTATAGATCCATGAGAAGTTGCACCAAGCTTTTTGATTGATCGTATGCCAGGTCTTGGTAGTCTTGGTACGAAGTAGTGCCAACAATGCCCATGCATGTGGGGCTTTGACTTATGAGCCAATAAAAATGGGTTATTTGGTTTATCGGTGCACGTGCGCAAATGTAAGGGGGCGAAACCCAAATTTTGCCCTGGTGCGAAATCTGCTTGTAATAAAGTGGTATACATAGTATACTCCACCAGGTTGATGCCCGAATATGCCCAAGTGCCAGACTCTCCTACCCTCTTGCTCTGTTGAATTTGCAGAGGATCGGGAGCGAATTGGTGGCATAGTGGGTGGTTGAATTAACTAAGTACTAATATAAAGACGCGTTTTGGGTTGGGTGTCCAGCTCGCTTACCGATTACGTTAGTTACTCTGTAAATTTACGTACCTCAATTTTACAACCTTGGAAGGTTCGAAGTTGGTTAGTTTCCGATCCGTGGCGGGCACACACCTTCGGACCCGAGTTTGCGGCTAGTATAATTTCGCTTCGAACCACCTCGCGACCCTTCGTTGGTGCGGAATCTCAGCCACAAGCGCAGTACAAGAAGCGAACATTTGATTGAGCCGCTATTGAACGCTCGGCTGACCGACATTAGCTCGTTTCATGGTAAGACACATCCACTATATCGTAGCTAGACAGTAGCCAAACTCTATCATGTCCCTTGAGAAAATGAAGCCACAGCCACTAGAGTCACTCTGAGCTAGGACCGTTGCATCGCTCCGAAAGTGAAAAATGTGGACGTATTCGGAAGCAGCGGAATACGAGGCATACTAGTCAGTACAAGGAAATGAGCCCCATAGGAGTATCAAACGCAAAACGGAACTACAGTGGTAACTTTCACAAGACTACCCTGTATCAAGGTTGGCACCATGAGTGCAGCTATCGAGTTTTATTTGCCTATGTAGTTAACCATCCCGCAATTCAAGTCATCTCTTTAGTCTTGGAAGTTTCTCACTTCACAGGGTGCCTGTCATTCATTTTTCTTCCCCTCTTCTTTCTAGTGATCAGACGATTCCAGCAATCATGAAGTGTCTGGTTATTACACTCTCTTTTTTAGCTACGGCGGGGGCCTCCCTATTTGATATCCTCCCCCGCGCAAGCTCAAACTGTACAATTTACACTGTAGGGACCGGTGATACTTGTACTGGCATCGGAAAGTCGCAAGATGTGACTTGGGCCCAGCTTCTCGCTTGGAACTCTCAAATCGATTCTACCTGCTCGTACGTGGTGACACCCATTTAATGGCAACACTCCACTAATGAACGGATACACAGCAATCTCGGGAGTCTGGTGAACACTACTATCTGCGTGAGCAACCCAGTGGGAGACTATGGCCTCGGAGGCATAACGACTATTGTGACTACTACAGCGTAAATAACCACAATGGATCAATCGTATTGCCCGCATACTAACAGTGTTAGTGCCGTTCCTTCGCCTACTGGAGACGGCACGAACTCTCGCTGTGGCCAATATTACAAGGTTGCCGCAAACGAGACTTGCACGACCATGACGGATAAATTCAGCATTTCTCGAAACAATCTGTGGGTGCCCTGTCTTTTTCTGGCAGGGAAGACCAAAACTAACGGTGATAGCCTTTTCCTGAATCCGGAACTCTTCCAGAACTGCACAAATCTTCTGGCCGACACCTACTACTGCGTGCAACCAGTGGGGTATATTGCGACGTACTTAGGCTACGGAGAGTCGTCGACCTCCACAGTGCCGTTTGACGAAACCCCTTCAACCTCGCTACCTAGCCAACCTCCAATGGTCTGGCCAACTGGGTCCAGTCCGATTATTCCGCTTGCAAATGGAACCCGCACAGACTGCACTCAGTAAGTTATAGCATCTAAGGGAATTAATAGATGAGCTCTGACCTTAGTTTAAGATATATGTGGTTCTCTGGTGTGAACTTTACGGAAAATACAGCTGCTGACTGTTGGAACCAAGCCTGGCTATGGAATGCTTCTGATGAGGTTGGTTTACTTAGTGTCTCTTCTGCAATTGTGACTAACAACGAAATCTAGGAAATCATCCTCTGGAACCCTTCTTTAGCATCGAATGAAACTTCGAGTTCCTCGGCGGTATCTGCCCCAGTAACCACCACTAGCCAGGCGGAATTTACGCGATATCCGTGTACCATGGCGCCGAGTAGCTCCTACTGTGTCCAACTCGCTACTCCCACCTCCAGCAGTAAGTCTCTCCAGCAGGAAGTAGACACACCCACACTGACCCCGGTCCCTTTATCTTACAGAAAACGGCACGGCTGTCAAAACACCCGTTCCGCGCGCCAATGGCGAGATTGCCAACTGTACTGACTGGTACGCATCGCAAAGCAAGTATGACACATGCTATAGCGTTATCACCGGTCGCCACCTTTTATTCGACGAGTTCTACGCAATGAATCCGTCCGTGAAAAGCGACTGCAGCGGGTTGTCTATTGGCACATACTACTGTATCTCAACCTACGAAGGAGGCTTCCCGCCCGGCTTCCCAGGCTGGGTATCAAGCTCCAGCAGCCCCATCAGCAGCATTCCACTGACGACTTCGACTCCGACTGGAAATGGGGTTTCAACGCCGTCTCCAATCCAGACGGGTATGGTGTCGACCTGTAATCAGTTCTATAAAGTTGTTGCCGACGATGGATGTTATGATATTGCCAACGAGCGTGGAATCCCATTGGCGTCTTTCTACGCCTGGAATCCAGCAGTAAAAACTGATTGCTCTGGACTACAGGCTGATGAGTACGTTTGCGTGGGTGTGAAGTTGACTTCCACTTCGGCTGTTGTAACTGCCACCACCTCTGTATCTGGTGTCACGACTCCGTCTCCGATCCAGAAAGGCATGGTTTCCACGTGTGATACCTTTTACGACGTTCATCCCGGTGACTCGTGCTATGATATTGCTGACACCCATGGTGTCTCGCTGGATACTTTCTATACTTGGAACCCAGCGGTCAAGACAGACTGCTCAGGGCTTCAGCCAGATGAGTATGTCTGCGTTGGTGTCAAGGCAGCCACTGGAACCGGTGTCACGACGCCGTACCCTGTTCAGACGGGTATGGTTGCTACGTGTGACGCGTTTTATAAGGTCATCGCAGACGATTCGTGCGTCGATATTGCCAATGCAAACGGAGTTCCAGTGGCTTCTTTCTACGCCTGGAACCCGGCCGTGAAGACCGACTGCTCCGGCTTACAAGTGAGTGAGTATGTCTGTGTCGGCATATCTTCCACATGATAGGAGCTGTAGCTAAAATAAAGTGCCAATATACGATTGGACATGCCTTGATACATATTGATAGGATTTTTTTTGAATAGACGAATGGGTATTAATGACCTTCCAAGGTTCCAAGATTAAAACTCAATGCAAGACATTCAAACCTTCGGCTCGGCGTCAGCTAGGTAGCATTCCTAACAAATAATTCCCAGTTTCTTAAGATCCTGGAAATTGACGTTGGGCCGAGTGTACTCCGCCTCAAAAAGGTCATGATTCGTCCCGTATCCGTCTTTGGGGCTGCGTGTATCTGTTCCATCCAAGGGATTTTCTCCAGAGCCATAAATAAAGCTTGCTACCTCGTCTGAAAGCTTGATGAACCTCCCCGGCCATATGCGATGGCCTTCCATCGCGATCGTGACGGTCGGTTTCGACGGTTGATCTCTCTCAGTCCAATCTAGTTCCTCTCGCATCCTCTCTAGTAGACCAGTCAAACACAGTTCATCAAAGGGGAACTCGATAAATTCCAAGTCAAGAGATCGTAATGAGGATGGTGCCAATTTGAGTATGTCCATCAACTCCGACGTATCAACGCTGAAACGAGAGAGCGCCAAATGAGACAGATTCGGCCACTCCTTAATAGGCAGAACCTCCTTCAGGGGAATAGGT
This sequence comes from Penicillium sp. CF05, assembly GCA_002916455.1. NCBI lineage: Eukaryota > Fungi > Ascomycota > Eurotiomycetes > Eurotiales > Aspergillaceae > Penicillium > Penicillium sp. CF05. The sequence continues at coordinate 14,279 of PKQL01000350.1, forward strand.
GGATCCCTCATTGAAGAATGAGATCCATCATTGAATGTAGTTGATAAATGGATATGGGTCAATTCCTTGGCCAGGCTCACAGATTGACGGAATAATCCGCTTTGGAATCCTGTCCAGTCACCACTACTGCCAGTAAGTAAAGACAGATGAAGACGCCGGAAGCGTGGACGTTTCATGATGGCCGCAAATTGATTGTATTCCTCACAGGGCCGGTCGAAAATCAAAAAGTTTAGTCCGGTGTGGAGTTGCTTGGAGTCGAAGGTCAGCTCGGAAACATTATGCTTCTTAGCCTGTGACAAAAGGCGAAGAACAATTCGAGCCCCTCTCCATAGCTCCTTATAGTCCTCAGTTGCCTCTGACCACGGCAGCGGCTCGACAACCCGACAATCAACGGGATCACAGTGCCATCCTCGCGGAATCGGATAGTTGAATCCGTATGGAAATGCTCGGATCATAGGTGTCTCGTACAGCGGAGCAAACAGCCAGCCGTGAGCCGCAGGCGTAACGGTCACTCTTTTGAGCCGTGGGAATCGCTCCAGGCCGTACAGAAAGGCTTTTTTGTCGTCTTCGGATCCGATTATAGACGTCTGGTCATCCCATAGCTGGCGATAATACTTCCAGCAGGCTTTCAACGGCATTTGGGCATCCATCTGGTGCTGACGTGCAATATGGTCAGGTCGGTCCACGTCGCGGTATTTCCGATGCTTCATCCTGTAGCGGTTCTCTTCGCATTCCTCCGTGAACCAGATGGGACATCCCTCAGTGGAGTTGATTTCCATGCGTTCGGGGTCGATGCTTGGGTGTACAGTTTCCCATATCAACGGAGCGAGTACAAACCGTGCGTCGTCCCAGATGATCTCCCTGATTTCGTGGCGAAACTTTGGATGGTCTGCTACAGCCCGAAAAACTTGGATGTTCAACGAGTTGGCCGAAAGAAACACGCGTGAGGAGGAGAATGGTGAAATCTCGCCGAGGGCTTTGCACGTCAAGCGTAATGACTTGACATCTTTGTTTGGCAGAAAGGACACAATGGATGAAATCATTTCAGGGGGGAAACGCAGAAACCACGGGCTTTGTGTTGCCATCCTGGACGAGGGGACTGGTGAAGCCCCTGGAGGTATGTCAATGGGTTGAAAGGTGCGAAGTTGCAAGGATGTCGAAATGTGGGTGAACCCTTCACTCAAATAAAACTAAGTGCCCCAGGGCAAAGCGGCCCAGTGTCAATTTCCTGTTTTGAACATTAGTCCGTAATATGGGGACCTGAATTGCCTGTTGGAATTAGTTTTGCCTTATTGGGTTTAGCGCCATAATACGCTGTTTGTAACCTCTCCCAACGTCGCCTCGACATAAAAGACCCGACCTCGCCCTTTCGGTCTCTCTTCTCCTTTCCCTGGAACTCGTCTACCTTACACTCATCGCCGCCCCCTTTCTTTCCCTCTCGCCACCACCGACTACTGCGCCTAGCCTGACGCACTGCCCCTTTCATTTTATTGGAGATGGCGCTTGGTCCGAACCCCAGCTTGCTCTCGCTCCTCGGGCTGGAATGTTAATTGCACAGGAGCAGGACCACTGGAATGATCCAGCCCGCAGCGGCATCATGTGGCTTCAGTTCGATACTCCTACTCCTTCCCCAAGGGAGTGACTGTACCATGCTACGAAGCTATCTTGGTTTCCTCTGCCAGTCAGCTTTGTTCGTCTCTGATGCCGACGGCCTCTTTCAATCCGTGAAGTGCCGGTGTACCCTCGACGTCGCATGCCCCGCTCCGTCCGCTCTATCCACTCTATCCGTCCGCTCTTTGCGAGGTTACACTGCATATCTCCGGCGTCACAGAATGGCTCTCGGTTGCCTAGCCACGAATACCATGGCGCCCAGCTGTTGTCATCGTCGGTCTCTCCGGTTCCTCTACATCCAGTCGATATATACTCGAAAGCACAGCCCGGTGATATATAGACCAACAGCGAAAATACCGCACGCGCCCGTAACCTCGGTCGGTGCTGCATCTTGCGGCCAATGCTAGACAGCGACTGGAAACCATGTCATGATCATACAATCACTTCACTAACGGAGAACCGGCTTAGAACGGGCTGATGACTAGTGTGGGCATGCATCGCAAGGGCCATCAGCGAGCGTAGCGGGAATCCTTGCCAGTGAACTATAGCCCGTGGCTGTTCAGATCCTGTTGCAGCGATGGCAACCCAGTGAACAAACCAGGGCCCACGGGTCCTTTCTTCCATGGAATATGATACTGTAGCCGACGATGTAGAAAGGTGAATCTGGCAATTGATTACGATCACTTCGAGGGGTACAGTGCCTCCGGACACTGGTGTGACCAGTTATACTCTTTGATTGTTTGTACTTTTTGATAGTATAATGAATATTGACTCGCCTAATAATAATAAATGTCGCTTTTTTTGCTAAGAACACCTAATATAGTAACAACCTAGTGAAAACAACTAGTCTTTTTATGTCGGAGGGTATTGAAGGGAGGTTACGTGACTGCGTATTGTTGTGCTAAACCCAAAAAGGCAAAACTAACCGGATACAGTAATTCACAGGTCCGCCGTCTACATAAATCATAAGTCAGCAGAACATTGCTATGCCGATAGATCACACAAAAGACATCCACATCTAGAGTATTCTTGTCCTTCTGTTTTATTCATTGGTTCACGTGATAAATTTGATCCGAGCCCAGACCTGATGTGACAGCGATCGAGAATGCCAATACGCTTTGTGGGTTGGAGTCGCCGTTCTTTCTCCCTCTGGCTGCGCTCTGCTGCTTCTCGGAGCCTTTGTTAGTCTTCAAGCTGACGCCGTAATTCGGTGATTGTTTCATCTGTCCTTTGTTGAAAGAAGTATTCAGCAGATAATCGAATGAAGTTAACAGAGTATGCGGCCCGCTGGTTGGCGAAGGGGAACGGACTGTCATGGAGGGATCCAGCTTACTCACCCCTTGACTGCAGAGTCGATTGGTGCCTCAAGTATAAACACACTTTGGCCCGCTGATTTCAGAGCCTCTGTTTCCAAATATACGCTGATTCGATGATACCTAGATTTGCCTCATTAGTGCATAGCTAAATTCAGCCCGCCTTCAAAATTCTCTGCAAGTACAGTCACCACAGCGAGATCACTATCTCAATTGTATCATTCGCGAGGCCCTCATTCTGTCCTCCTATAACAGCTGTTTACCTCGAGGACAACTATGTTATGTCATTTCGCTGTGAGGGAGGTGCATAATAAAACTAGTAGTCAGCGAAGTTCTTTTGAAGTAGAGAGAATACGCTTACCTCTCTCGCTGTCCGCCTATTTGACAAAACACGCTTCGGTATGCTCTAGGCTTTGCGGTTAGACATCATACAATTATTCCAGGGGACTTTATGGGAAAGTAAAAAGACGTACCTGACTTATCTGGGTAGTTAAGGCCTTGTAAGGAATAGGATCTCTACACGAGGTAAGCTGAACTTTGTTCGTTGACACAACCTGCAATGATCATTAGATAGACAATACTTGGAGGACCGACGTCTACGAGGCATTTATAGGGGCAAGCCTTGCTTGGTCCTGGTGGTCACTGATAGTATCTGCCGTTTTGAGCAAGTTGATGGCAAAGTGTACTAGTAGAATCAAGGAGCCCGCAGAAATATATCAAAAATGCCGAAAAGATACCCACTCATATCAAAAAATGACCTTTATTACTTTCGCTTAAAGCTTGCGTAGATACCCTAGGGTTATATCCGCCGCCTTAGATGCTACATATTTTAATATTTATGCCCTTATTCTTCATTGCTGATTCCCGCGAAAAAGGTCCTTTATTCCGTATCAAGTGGGACGCGAGCTAAATGTAATGGAATGCCTTATCCTTACCTACTCTCTAGACCGCACTTTTTTTGGGAATTGAGGGAATATCAGCACGTACGCATAATATCCTAAACGGAGATATATCTTATCTGGTAGATCAACTATCCTTATCTTCACTAAGATCCATCAACCTCAAAAAGTTTAAGCTAAATAGCTTCTTATTATATGCCTCAAAATTCCTCGATCCATTGACTATGTCTTTCCATCGTTGACTACCACTCACTAATACTTAATTAAATCCTAGCTAAGTATCCTAGCTAGAACGGATTGTATGCCTCATCTTTTGACAAGCCGACTTCAACACTCAACTTCGCCGAACTGGTTATATTCCGAATTAGTAGTGTTCGAGTTGGCCTGCGGTAGCGGTGATATGTTCTCTACCAGAGCAGTCCCTATATGACTAGCTGACATAGTAGACCGCGCGGTCGTGTTGTTCAATATTAACTTGAGCCCTTGCATTCTTAAGGGCATATGGTCTATTTTGATTGGCAGTCCCCGATCTCCACCGAGCCCCACTAGTAACCACAGTAAGGTTGAGCGACGTCATTGCCTTGGCTCAATCCGTAGTTAGTTCCAACGTGTTTTGTAGATGGGCTGGGCAGGAAAGTGAAGCTTGAATTAGCTTTGCTCCGACTAGACACAATCCCTAATCGTCTTTGCCACGTGGCAGTAGCTTATGACAAAATAAAGGCTCAGGTGAAGCACAGGAAAAAGAGACCGTAAACATGTGAAGCCGCCGGTGTTTATCCGGAACGCATGGGCTGGCCCTGGGAGCTGTCGTGCTCATAGGATCCTTGGCCGGTTTCCTAAGGTCATTTTTCTGCAACGATTGAGTTGAGTACTTGTGGGATTGATGTAATTCAGATATCCTGAGGTTTGCCACTGAGCGGAAGCTTTATTAGGGTACCTCAAAGCTTTCTGGTCCCGGGATGGACGAGTGTACTCCTAGGAGGGTTCGAAAGCTCCCAGCATTGCGGGTCAGCTTTCCAGGAGTGTAAAGTTTGTCTCTAGGAGCATGGACCACCTCCCCTGGGAGCTGTATTGCTCCTGGAAACCTACGTAAAGTTCCTACAGGCAACTACTACTCGTCCCAGGATCTAAAGTGGTCCTAGGGGCTCTATACCAAGTTACAAAGTCTTTCGCGCCGTCCAGAGGTTCCTTTCGGTTCTGAACTGGCGTTGGAAAGTAGGGACCCTATTCAAAATCTAGAATCAGCACGCTTTCGGTGCATACAAGTTGAGGACGAAGAAAGGACCAAAAATTTCCCATATCTACTTTGTTTGCCGTGGGGGAGATCATTGTGGCGGAAGTCTCGCGACACCCTTTTGGTTTTCGCTGTTGCGATTGAGGGTCACTTTAGTCATCTTCCTGGAAGCCAATCAACAACCTAATGTAACGAGCCTCCCCTAGTCTGACGTTTCAGGAAGCTGACTAAACACACAGGTACCTCCAGATTTGGGAATTGATCTGAGAATTATGTTTAGCCCAATTGCCATCCTATCATTCCTTAACGTTTTCGCTTGACCACCATAGGTCATTACTTATTTTATGACCTGCTAAGGGAAAGATAATAGTTGAAGGATAAATTTATTGCATAACTGGGAAGCGATGTACGATCTACTGAGACGTCCTGGATTGCACTCGAATATACAAACATAAATAGACCGAGTCCACGAATCACAGGGCTCGTAATCGCTTTGACCGACGTAGTGTAGGTTTGATCATGGAAGATTTCAATTCGCCCGACAGCCTCTTTGCTCCCAGTTCCCCCGAAGGCAGCTCTTCTGGGCGCCCGCGTTTTCGAGATGAGCGCATCCCATGCTGTGATGAAGACCCCAGCTTAGGATCAGGTTTTCGATTCGCCGCTTTTGCTGCTCCCCTCGTCACTCGCCCGCTAAGAATCTCCGCCAAGTTTGAACCGTTGCTCGTCATTGGACATCCAGCCGAGGCGAGAACTTCATTGCTAGGAGGGCAGGATGATGGCTTCGTGGCGGTGATAGGACCTGGTTCCATCAATCGAGGGTCTATATTTGCCATATCAAAATCAAGAGAGGAGGCGGGAGTTTCGGTGCCCTGCCGAGTCTCCGGCTCCGTAGACGCGTCTCTGGAGGAACCGTCGCTAGGGTTAAGCTGTGGCATTCTGGGGAGGTGACACAATTTAATCTTGATATCGTACATGTGCTCATTATTGGCGTGGGCCAAAAATTCGGTGATTTTGGCAAATGTCGGAAGATTGCGACAGGCCTCCCAGGTGCAGCTGATTCCGTCGTGAGCATAGCGCAGATGAGAGTCGATGAGATCCCGACGAAGAGAGTCTGGACGGTTGGTAGGAAATCTATGTGGAGGAGGGTTTGACGCCGAGCGACGGGATATACCATAGCAAATGATACAGACATCCGTTGGACATTTCATATTGTCTTCTTCAGGAGCCGAGGGATACTCTGGCTGGCCTGATGTGTCATCATCCTCATCGTCGAATTTCCAGTCAACACGGTTGCCTCGCCTGCTGGGCTCGCAAAGCCTCAGGAGCGCAACCATGTCCTTGGTTACCTGGATGCGACGCGCGAGCAGCTTGTCCTCGTCATAATTCTCCGCTTCAGGTCCGTAAAAGTTCTCCACGAGGCGAGCCCGTTCAAGGAAAACATACGTCGGGGTAGGCAACTCCCAGTCCTCATCGTCAGAGCTATCCGCATCGCATGATTCAGTATCAGGATCGCCAAGAAGCTGTTTGATCTGTCGGTCGACTTCGAGTACAGGTGCGTTACGGAAATAATCCTTTCTGGCCGTCTCCCGAGTATCGGTTGCCAAAGTCTTGCGAAGCTTGGTCATTTCTCTGTCGACAGCTTTGTGACGTTGATAAAGGTGTGGAAAGGGCTTTTCGGCATTCTTCACAGTGCCAGCCAGAGATCGCATCTCCGCCATAAGCTCTCTCTTTTCTCGTTTCAACTAAGCATTTCCGGATGTCGGCAAATAGCACGTTTATGTGTGTCGGTAAGCTCGGACGGCGCTAACGGGTCCCTCTTCCTAAGCATACTGCCAGCGACGCGCAATAAACCCTCCTGAGGCGGCCGAAGGAGAACAACATGTTGGAGATCACGTGCGATGAACTGTGACTGGTAGTGTCTTTCAAAGACCGCGTCACCCGACTGGCCAAGCACTCTCTGCCGCTCCTGGCTAGTGAAATTCCCTGCCCGCTCCTAGTCAGACCTAATACGAACTCTGTAGAATGGTGGTAAAGTTTCCGGGGATTTGGCACGGGAGTGACTCACGATTGACTTCATTTGCGGCCCAACGGCGAAAATTGTAATGTCCAATATCGTTTTCGAATCGAGCATCTCGACCTAACTCTTGAAGTGCCCGTCGACTAGACTCATAAGTCATCGGCAACAACGGGTGAAGCTCATAGCCACACGTCGTGCGATTAAACCGCCGAAGGAGGGGCGTGTTAAGAACCTCTGGCTTCCAACGGAGCGGCAAGGAGGAACCGCGTTTTGGGACTCGGAGCCGCCAAATGAGCTCCGGTGTGAGTTCGGCATTAACAAATGCTCCATCTCGAAAAGCGAAAGAAACGATTTGAGTGATCGGGCAATATGCCAGTTGGTAATCGCCATGCATGAAAAATTTGGTTCTGGCGGTGACTGTCAGTAGTTAATCCGATGCTCCAGCATTTGAAACTATAACCACGCTTACCCATCAGCACCTTCCGGCCGACCTTTCAGGTTACGAAACTCTATGACCGCACAGAGAACGTCACGTTTGCTCTGGGGGTCGCGTAGATAAAAGAGCTCAATGTCGCGATAGCAGACCGAGTCTGGAAGGTCTGTCACGGGGATATGTTTCGGAAGATCACTCTGAAAAGTGGGATATTGTTTGCGCTTGCTCAGGGAGGAGACGCCGGGTAGAGAGGTGTTCTGTGGAAGCAAGACGCCAGGTCGGGTCCCGGTAATGGCGGACCAGAGTTGGATGGTAGCAAATTGGACGATCATACTTCCGTGACGAAAAAACCGCGAATGGACCCAGTGATGCCGATAGATCACACAAAAGACATCCACATCTAGAGTATTCTTGTCCTTTGTTCGTCTGGAAATTTTGCGCTCAGCCGGAAATACGCCATTAAGAAACTATACTCTAGTTAGCCCAATCCCCTTCAGAACAGAAGAAGCAACCGTACGCGTCGCATCTGCGTATGAACATCATCATTAACACTGCGACGGGCGAATAGTTGGAAGTATTGACAAAGGCGGCGCCAGTATTCGTCGTACGATTGAAGTGCTTTCTCTCGTGAAGTTTTGAACATCCAGTCAAAAAAGTTCATGTAAATAGCTTGATCTTCCAGCAGAAGGTAGTTCACGTAGTCCTGGTTCGATTGAACGCAATATCTATTTCAGTGTTATTCCCCAGCCGCAAGGTTTATTTCATCAGGGTCAACTCACTTCCGCCAGTACCGTTCGACCGTGGCGATTCCTATCAGCGTTCTTGGCTTGAAGTTTGGAGGAAGCCATCCAAGGCTCCGGAAATGTTTCAGTCTGGCTCGAGTCTCCTCGCAAAGGATGGGGTCGGTCCAGTACTGGTGCTCATCAACTTGAGCTGGAGGCATGGACACAGGCGCCATGAGGAGAAGTGGGATAAACGGCCAGGGATCGGGTTGTGCGATAGGAGTTTTGGGAGTCAAATATGTCAAGGTCGATCAAGGCAACGGAGTTGAGACGAGAGGAGGGCGTTGAAAGACCCCCCAGAAGAGAGGGCGGACGAAGCATCTTATAAGCGCTCGACCAGGCTGGGCAAAAAGGAGGGGGCCTTTGGTTTGGAGGCAGAAGGGAGCCATTTTCGGCGTCGTTTGGTCGCCAGTGGAAACGGGGGGAACAATCGTTGAAGTCAAGCGCCAACAACAGGACGAGAGGAGGATGACTAACAGTCCTGGTTGGGTGCAGAATAGGGGGCTGTACAGGGCAGCGGGCGGTCAAGCGGCGGCTGGCCGTCCAAAGTTACGGGTGGAAAGGCGGCCGTTTCTGGCGCCAGAGGCTGTCATTTTCGGCGTCGATTTCACAGGTCCCTATATTCTAGATGTAAATTCATAAGCATGAAGTTAACTAACTAGTTAACTAAGTTATGGTTACATAAATTACATAACTAGAATACCAGCCCAATGATATGCATTGCGTCCAGCCGCCTCACTCCTCTCTTACCCCTCTTTCTAGCAGCGTCCAGGCGAAGCGCTTGCAACCACCTCTTCACTTTTACATCTCATTTGTGTCTAGAACTTTTATTCTCGTCCAAAATCAGATTTGTATGTACAATTTGGCGTGAAATTAACCTTCTAGGCCCCGCTGTCACCTGTTGCCCACAATGTCAGATCCGGATCAGTACACTGTTGGTTGGATATGCGCCTTGGAGACAGAATACGTCGCTGCCCGAGCTTTTCTTGATAAGAAACATAATCGCCCGGAAACGCTTTCGCCAAACGATAACAATCATTACACACTGGGAGAAATAGGGGGTCATCAGGTTGTTATTGCCGTTTTGCCAGATGGAGAATACGGGACAGCATCAGCCGCTGGAGTAGCCAGGGACATGGTCCACAGCTTTCCGAATATCCGTTTTGGACTCATGGTTGGGATTGGTGGCTGGGTACCCACAAAACATGACATCCGTCTTGGCGATATTATCGTGAGCTCATCTCGGAATGGACGGGGCGGCCTGCTCCAATACGACCTCGGCAAAGAGTTACAAGGGCAAGCGTTCCATCAAACAGGGTACTTGAACCAGCCGCCACCAATTCTGCGCACAGCCGTCACTGGGCTCCATGCGCAATATGAGGAGGAGGGCCATCAGTTAAAGGAGAGCATTCAAGCCATGCTTGAAGGCAATAAACGACTGAAGCGAAAATACGCACAACCTCCTTCCGAGACTGACAGGCTGTTTGAAAGCCAATTTGCTCATTCAAATCCCGAGGCAGGCTGTGGCGAGTTCTGTGACAGTTCAAAGTTGATTTGGCGACCTGAGCGAACCGACGAGGAAGATGACCCTGCTATTCACTATGGCTTGATAGCATCTGGGAACAGAGTGATCAAGGATGCAACCTTCCGCGACAAGCTAGCAGCAGAGCAGGATGTTCTATGCTTTGAAATGGAAGCGGCTGGATTGATGAACCATTTCCCTTGCTTGGTCATCCGTGGTGTTTGTGACTATGCTGACTCGCACAAAAGCAAGGAATGGCAAGGTTGGGCTGCAATGGTGGCGGCTGCATATGCAAGGGACCTCTTGTATCAAATCGTCCCTCAGCGGGTCAAGGCTGAGCGAAAAGCTAGTGAAGTTTTGGATGGTTAGTTCTATCTATCTTCAGCAACTTAGTCGTCGCGCTTAACGTTTATTATTTGGCAGAGATCAAGAGCCAAGTGGAAATTGTATCCAAGGATATCCAAGTTCTTCATTCGATCACTAGCGGATCGGCCCGAGAAATTGACGGTCTTGTCCAGAGTATTGACCTGAAAGAGTTACCAATTGCTGAAGGAGCTGAATTGGGAACATATATGGACCGACATGAAGAAGAATGCCTCGCGGGGACCCGAACAGAGCTTCTCCTCGAAATCCAAAATTGGGCTGTCTCAGCGGAAAGAGAATGCATTCTCTGGCTCAATGGTTCGGCGGGAAGTGGCAAGTCCACAATATCACGAACCGTAGCAAAGGCCTTTCAGAAGCAAGGGTTGCTGGGGGCGAGCTTCTTCTTCAAGAGAGGTGAAAGAGATCGTGGCAACGCAGCTTGGTTCTTCCCCACTATTACCAAGCAGTTACTTATTAGAATCCCGGAACTACGCGCTGCTATCTTACAGGTGATTCGGGATAATCCAGGAATTTCAGCCAAGCCACTCAAGGAGCAATTTGATGAGCTCATCTACAAACCACTCCATAGTTTGACACAATCCAGACTTCCGGGCTCACGTCTAGTGATTGTGGTTGATGCACTAGATGAATGCGACCATGACAATGATGTCCAAGTCATCCTCCAGCTCTTGCCACGTGTTCAGGAGTTCAAGTCTCCATGCTTGCGGTTTTTTATTACAAGTCGACCCGAGCTGCCTATCAGATCAGGCTTCAGAACAGTGGTTCATCACGATCTAATCCTCCATAAGGTCCCCGAGCCTATAATAGCACATGACATCTCTCTGTTCCTGAAGCACAAGCTTTCTGCTATAAGGCAGGAGCGATCTCTTCCTCCGGCCTGGCCTGGTGACGTGAATGTCCAAGCACTGGTTACAATGTCCGTCCCGTTGTTTATCTTTGTTGCCACCATCTGTCGTCTGTTTGCGGATCACAACCTGGACCCTGAACAATGTCTTACCGAGATCCTTAAGTATCAGAATCAAGAGTCGAAGTTGGATGCAACATATCTTCCAGTGCTAAACCGCCTGGTTTCCAAATACAATGGAACAAGACAAATGCAGTTGGTCCAGGAGGTTCAAGACGTTGTCGGCCCAATTATTCTTCTTGAAAACCCATTGTCAGTCACGTCCCTCTCGAAGCTCCTTGGGATCTCCACAATTTCGATTAATGCCAGGCTGAACTCACTGCACTCGGTCTTGAATATACCAAATGGAGACACGCTGCCAGTGAGGCTCTTCCATCTATCATTTCGAGACTTTCTTCTTGACTCCAACACTCGCGATAAAACTCCATTCTGGGTTGACGAGAAGAAATGGAACCAGATATTATTAACCAGGTGTCTTTCTCTCATGCACAAGAACCTCAAGAAGAATATATGCAGTCTCCAAAGCTATGGAACAGAGCGCAGAAGTATTAATCCTCAATCTATCCAGCACCACTTACCACCAGAGTTGCAGTATTCGTGTCGCTATTGGATTCACCATCTAACACACTGCAAAAGCCCCAAAGGCCAGAGTGATACTCTCTTAACATTTTTTAAAGAGCACTTTCTTCACTGGGTGGAGGCAATGAGCATCCTGGGCAACATATCTGGAGTTGTGCAAGGCATTACTGCTTTACAGTTAGCAGGAGAAGTAGGTCTAATCCAAGCTTGGGTGATTACTATTTCTAAGAATTCTAGGATCAAAACGACTCTGAGCTATCTCGGTTTCTTCATGATGCGAAGCGATTTATACTGCAGTATAGTCAAATAGCGGATATTGCGCCTCTTCAGCTCTATGCTTCTGGTTTGATTTTCGCGCCAAAGATGTCAATAATTAGGCGATGTTTTGAAAAAGAACTTCCTGATTGGATAAAAAAAGGCCCAGAAGTGGAAGAAAATTGGAGTTCAGAATTGCGAACTATAGATGGCCATTCATCTCCAGTTCAATCGGTGGCTTTCTCATCAGATGGTCGGCTGCTGGCCTCCGGCTCTGACGACAACACCATCAAGCTCTGGGATCCCGCCACGGGCACGCTCAAGCAGACCCTGGAGGGCCATTCAGATTCAGTTTTCGCTTGGCAGTTTGCAGATGTTTTTCTCTAAGCTGCCTTGCATGATCTGAAGGCATCGGTTTGCAAGACGCTGGTTTGCATACTTTTCATCGATCCAGAATTTGCTTTTTTCTTGGTGGTGATCCAAAAGAAAATCTCGGAATGACAGATGAAGCAGTCTGACTGGTGTGTCGAAATTGTTTGGTACACTGAGTACCGAATGGAGCTGGTCTAATCGACATTGAACATCCTCTAACTCTCTGTCTATCAGGTGGCTAAGGGAGTTAATCGAGAGCGGAATAGCAAGAATAATGATCACCCCGACTATCTCCTTGAATTCTTCGAGTAATGTCCGTGACTCTGTTTCATTCTGGCCAGTGAGAAGTTGCTTTAGCACAGGAATATATGTGCTGTCCATCTTGGACACATAGGTTGATTGGTCTGTCAATATCGCTTCAAGTCGCTTTTGAGGGTTCCATTTTGCATCATCAATAAAGCGACATAAAGTAGCAGCTGCAATAAACAAAGGGACGGCCCTATCAACCAATCCCTTAGTAGCTGCATCTCCGGGCCAGTCTGATGGAAATGAGCGCCTCTGTTTTAGGCGTTGGAACTGGTCCTCAAAATACAAGGATATGTCATGCTCTATCACTGGCATTTCGATCTCATGGAGGACCAAATCCTGATGGGCATCTGCGATCCCTTCGAAGCCTAGCCTGATCGTCAACTCAGGTCTGCTTGTCAATAAAAACCGTAGTTGCACGGAAGTTGACTTTTGAACTTGTGGTAAGAGCCGGAGAATAGTCCCTATATCATCTTCTAAACCGCATTCATCTAGAGCATCAATCACGATCACTCTTCTTGCGGTCTCTTCGCGCTGCCCCACTCCAAACAATGGATTCAGTAGAAGCTTTTCAAATTGTTCTCTCAACACCTTTTCCGAAATATTAGGGTCATCGTCAATTGCCTTTTGAACTCGAGGCAACATTTGAGGTATACTGATGACCARTTGCTCGGTCAAYGTTGGGAAAAGCTTTTTTGCTGTTCCTCTGTCCTCTTCGCCTCTCCGAAAGAAGAAGCTGGCCCCGAGAAGCTGCTGCTCTTTAAGGCGGCTTGCAACTGTTTGGGAGATTGTTGATTTCCCTGTCCCTGCCATGCCGTTCAACCAGAATATGCATTTTCCGTGTGGCGATTTTGCCCACTCCTCGATTTCTCGAAGCAGGTCAACCCGGGTCCCCGGGAGACATTCACTATGTTGATTGTCGTAGGAGTCAAATGCTGCTTGTTTTGCAGTCTGTAGTCTGCCGAGGTCTATCTTTTTGTGGATCGAATTGGTAAATCTCCTGAGTCAGCGTCAGAGTCGGCCCTTGATATCGATCATCAAGAGATCTGATTATGGTCCAGAGCCTACGTTTGATCAACTTGCAAGGATAAAGCAAATGTTGTTTTGTACCACTCGAGCTCCATGATAGCAAAATCTACCTCCGACCGTGCCAGCGGCCATTTCAAGGCTTGAAGGCCCCATTTCCTCATCCGTCTTTGTGTCGTTTCAGGATTGATTTTGTCTTTCAAATTTRTAAGTGCTGAGGAGCATTTGACAATATTGTCGACCAGGTCTTGCGTAGCAGTAAGCTTGTTGCCATCAGATCCACGGATCAGTTCATCGAGAGATCGAAGAACTAGGGCAAGGGCGGTGATCTTCTCTTGGAAGCGCAGAATATCCTGCGTYGCGTTCTTGACGTTATTAAGATATTTTCCACATATCTGCACGATACTCCCGGTTAAMTGGATGACTGCGATCACACTTGCTGCACCCGAAAGAGGATCCATGGTTTACAAGCCTTCCACRGTATGAATAATATCAAAAGTAAAACGGAATATCTCGCAAAGGATGATAGACAAAAATGGAGCTTATGCCCTTCAAGAGGGGTAGGCGTCAAAGTGAGGCTAAGAGCAAAACAGGACCCTGATTGGCGCTTGCTCGATCRATTGAGCCACGTGACTATCACAAGGGGTCGTTAATTTCTGCCCAAATGGAGAGAGACTCTTAGACCATTAGCTGCGCCCGGAGACAACTGAGTTYAAAATGGCATTCAATAGAATATTACGAATAAGGGACACTTGAAAGAGCAGGAAGATCAGTTGGGGGGCCTATGAGTGTGTATTGGGGATTCGTTCTAGTCTAGACCAAGGCGCCCCCGGAATGATTTCCGGAAGCCCACTATCGGCTTCCATGGAATTCCACTGAAATCTCGTACGCATTGTGTAATCTTACAAGCAAGATAGAATACCATACTCAGGACATCTTACGGTATCCCTCAATTTAATGCGGCCCGCTCCATGATTGATCTGCGCTAAGGCCTTGGCGGTGGGGCCAGAAAGAGTGACGACAAGTGTATCTGTCAAGCCGATTTCGAGAACGACTGTAGCATCTATTCCTGGCGAGCACGTCAGGTAACTGCTTTCGTCAAGCAGTTAGGACGATGGATTTCTACCTTCTCGTGGTGTCCGGTGTCAGTACCCTCTCATTCTGTGGAGGGGAAGCCAAAAGAATCCGCGTGGGGTGAATAGGGGTCAGGCCGCAGAGTTTTCCGTGGTTGACGACACCCATTCCACCCCACACAAAGCAGAGGAAAACGGGTTATGAAAACCATCCGACGACTGCCTACTCGACTCGTAGTCGAGACCAAAGCTGGACTTGTTCTTCAGTGGTTGTGGTATCGCCTAGGCAGGAGA
>PKQL01000036.1:0-88601 GCA_002916455.1 Penicillium sp. CF05
CCATGATGTCTGGGAGGAGATTTTTGAGACCGAAGCCACACTGGAAAGTGATGTTGAGCCACCTCTGTGGTCGCCATATCATGAGTGTAGACTGTCTCCATGAATGCCTCGATATCTTCACTAAAAGCCCATGACACCTCAGTGTCAAAGGTTTCTGTGAGTTGTGGGATGCTCCATCCGACGCAAATGGCCAATGGCTGCTCGGGGAGTTTCTGGGAGTTGAGAGGAGGAAGAGGGAGAGGAAGAGAGAGATCTTAGGGAATTGTCCGGGGGATAGATTCGTGAAGTGACGCGAAGGAGGGAGAGAGAAGGAAAAGCAGAAAGCAGAAACGGAAATACAGGGGTTGGGTTTGACAATCTCTCTTATTTACCGATTTCTCTCGATTCTATCCTTTCCTTATGTTTCAAATCATATCCATAATTCATAAGAGCGAGCAAGCTATATACAAGATAATATCACCACGCTAGCATCATTTCATTCCAATTTCACATTCACACAACCACCCCAATCCCTAGAACAAAGGCATCTCAGCCGTATTCTCATAATCAATATTCCCCTTCACAGATTCAATACGCTCCGTACAAGTCCCAAAAATCCGATCCCACAGCCTCGTCTGCTTGCCATAGTTATGACTCTTCCGCCAACCCTTCCGGTGATGCAGATCATGGTCCTCGATAACAATCTCCGCATCGAACATCTGCAGCAACCAGCCCATCGTCGACGGCACACCCGAATGTATCCGCAGTCCACTGTGCCCAAACACTTCTGCAAACGCAACGTATTCGTGACAAATCCACCACTCGTAGAATCCCATCGGCAAACCAAACAGTTTCAAACTAAAGTACGTCATCACCGGCACGCCAACCATATCGAAGAATTCCTGCTCATGATCCGCGTACGCGGCGAGGAGCGGGTTTGGGTGTTTCGTCAGGTGGTGGGTTCGGTGATATTTCCATAGATAGCTCACGTCGTGCATCAGTCGGTGGTACCAGTAGAACCAAAAGTCGAGGACGATGCCGTATAGTCCGATTTCGAGAGGTAGCCACACCCACGACATCTGGGAGGGCCTCTGGGATTGGTTGTAGGAGAGGAAGGTTGAGAGGATCATTCGGGATCCAGTTGTCTTGTATAGCGAGGTTACTACTTTGGCGACGCCGACATCAGGGACGCCGTCGCGTGCATGCTTATCACCGTCAAGGAAGCCATATTTGTGGCCTAAACGCCTAAGGATGTGCACTTGGTAGATCACTGTCGCGTTGAAGGCGAAGAAGTAGAAGTTGAACGCGGTGATTGGGCCCATGGTGCGGCCGGTGAATGCCATGTAGATCTCGTGGAGCAGAAGGGGAATGGCTGAGTAGAAGATAACCCAGCGTTGAAGATACCACTGAGGCATGTATGGCACTTTCTCATCTTTGCTGTGGACTGGTACCTCCTTGTCTAGGTCGATGGGGTGGGCGTTGAGCGCGTCTAGCAGGTAATGACTGATATTCCATTCGCTGCGAGGACCTGTGCGCCATGTTGATTGCATAGAATCTTTGGATACCGGTTTAGAAGCCATGATGGATGCTTGGATTCTGCGGCCACCTATAGCGGCGGCAATTCCTGTTTATATCATTCCCATGACGGGATCAGTAATGGATATCATGTGAATAGCGATGTGTCAACTTCCCTATATGGATCAGTTTACCCCAACAGAACATATACATCAAATGGACAGAAGATGGTAGAGACTATGCTAATTTGGCGAGGATCGACGTTTGCATGTGAATTCTCCGCAAAGTTGGGCGTTGGTAGGGGTGGCTAAACCTCGCCCGGACATTAAAAATGGAGTATGTGGGGGTTAGCATTGAACTAAAAGGGGGAACCATTGCGATCTGATGTGAAGATTGATCTTTGCCGAATAGGCGAGAAAGAAAGACGTGGGCCAAGATGTTGAGTTAACACCGTGCGCTCGGCTTGAGCCTCGGTATTGCAGCATTTGACAGCGAATAGTGGAGCTCCAATGAATTTCGATTGGCTCTGCACTTTTTATCATTGTTTAGGTCCTATACTAAGACTTTTAGACGTGAAGTCATGGATCTGCGATGGATCTCGGTGATGTAACACGGGGCACGAGGCTGGGGAAATCCCGGGAGAAAGTTGATCGACTAGTGGTTGATCGTACAATGAACGTCGGCAGATAAAATAGACGGCTTTGTACCCGTAAAGTGTTCCTGAAGTCGACTATGTGTGGAGAGGCTCATTCTCCTGTCTTAGTGTCTGTGTCTGTTTCGCCTCGTTGGGCAGGGTGCTGTTGACCTGATACATTGTTATATCGCTATGGCTCTATGGACACCTGCGCATTTACCTAGGTGTGAAGTTGTAACTCCCGAGCTGTATCATTGACAATTGCATTTTGCAGGATCAGCTCGATCCAAACTATTGACGCAGTCTTATAGAGGCAACAGATGTAATAATACGTCTAAGCGTTCGCTGCGACCGGCGCAGAAGTAGCCTCGGGGCTCACAGGAGACGGGGTAGGAGCAGCGGCATCAGCCTTGAGCGCAGGCTTCTCAAAGCTCTTCATGGGGTAATATCCCCAACGATCGAACATGACGCGATCCTCATCCCAGCCATTGCAGTCCGTGGTGAGCATCTTCTCGCCGGTGAAGACAGCGTTGGCGCCTGCTTGGAAACAGGCAACCTGCTGCTCTTCCGAGAGTGCGATGCGACCGGCGGCCAAGCGGACGATGGTACTGGGCATGACTATACGGGCAGTAGCGACAGTGCGGAGCAAGCGATCGAAGGGGATCATCTTGCGGTCGCCGAGAGGAGTACCGGGGATGGGAACGAGAGCATTAACGGGGAAGGATTCGGGGTGGGCAGGCAGGCTTGAAACTGTGTGCAGGAGACCAATGCGGTCGGCGTCACTCTCGCCCAGACCGAGGATACCGCCAGAGCAAACATTGATGCCGGCATCACGCACGTGCGAGAGCGTCTTCAGGCGCTCGTCGTAGGAGCGAGTGGTGATGATGGTAGGGTAGAATTCACGCGAGGTATCCAGGTTGTGGTTGTATGCAGTGAGACCGGCCTCCTTCAGCTCCTTGGCTTGGTGTTCGTCAATCATGCCTAGGGTCACGCAGACCTCCATGTTCATCTCGCGGATTCCAGTGATCATCTGCTTCACGTTCTTGAGACTAGTCTTGCGGCCACGCATGTCGCGCCAAGCCGCGCCCATACAGAACCGAGTGCTACCATTGGCCTTGGCATTGCGAGCCTTGGTGAGGACCTCGTCGACAGGGCTCATCTTGGTGGCCTTTAGACCTGTATTGTGCTTGGATGACTGGGCACAGTACGAACAATCTTCACTACATCCACCGGTCTTGATGTTCATCAAAGTGCACATCTGGATAGCCGAGGGATCATGAAAGCGGCGGTGAACAGCAGCCTAGAGCGGGGTCAGTTCAGCTGAAGGTCAACATTTAGGCCATATGGTGTTTTGACTTACTGCCGCGTAGGTGAGTTGGCTCAATGGGGTCTCATAGATCTGCTTGACTTCATCCCGAGTCCAGGTGGTTCGGGGAGCGGTAGCACCCGTAGCATCGGTTAGGGTGATGGGGATGCTCAACGAAGCAGCACTGGGGGAGCCCTGGACAGTGCCGTAGGACCGTACCAACGTTCGGGACAATGATCGAATTGGTAGCGACATGGTGATGGAGTGTAGAGAGAAGAGGAGAGGAGAGTACCGGGGTATAACGGATGACAGGAGAGGGGCAGGGTCCCCGGAGAATCAGTGATTCACCGGGACAATCGTGTGGAGAATAAATACAGTCTGCTCATTGGAGTAAGATTCTACAGGGGAAGAAGTTAAAATTGTTAAAATTGGTCATTTCGATTTCTCCATGTGATATGGGTGGTTGAATACTCCGTTCTCCGTTGAGTCATCCCAACATGTTGCATGTTTCCCGGATTGGAATTGACTCGACTCTTATTTGTCCGTAGGGTTTCCTTTTTCGGTATATTCCACTTCTTCATAAGACCACACATATCAGGATAAACATACCTAGGTATCATTCTCTTCAGTCCGGAACTACTTACTTAATTCAAGCATCATTTCCCGCGCTAACACGGGCAACATGTTCATTTCCTGCTTGCGTCAGTTCTCCAGGGCTAACTAGGTAGATATCCACACTTCTCTCCCACCAATGATCTGTCGCTTATAGCACATACTATCCACCGGGGCGGCTGGCATCGGTGGGTTAAATACGGAAATGATAGGAGACCAACAATTCTGAGATCAACAGTTCTGCGCTCAACATATTTACCAAATTAGCAACAACGCAATCTAACCTTGGAACAGTTCTTAAATACGATAGGCATCAAAATCCATCCCTATAGGACTTTCTTGTAATCGCACTCCAATCCAACATACACACAATAACCCCAACCATGGCCCAAGCAAAATAGACAATGATAGAAAGGAAACCACCGTAAAAAACATCCATCTTAGCGTAAGATCCGTCAGTGACCACCGAATGCCCAATTCGAGCTTCAACCGGACCATCGAAGCCTTTTTCATATTCCCTGCCCGGTCGCAAAAATGAGTTGGATCAAATTGGATCTTGAAAAGGCCGCACATCATCATCCTGCATTGTAGGATCAAACCGAAGAAGTATGACCGCAAGGTAATGGGTGTGTATACCTCGTCGGCCTCGGTTTGAACAGAAACGGACTTGCGACTTCCCGTAGGGCGTTTTGGGTTGGGCAGAGTGGGATGAAGCACCGTGAGTTTAGCAAGTTCATCACCCTCGAAGATTCGACGCTGCTGGCATTCTGTTGGCGCTTTATAGCTCAGGTTACTTGTTTGATTCGGTTCGTTGCACTCTGGGGCGCTAGGCTCGTCGATAATATCGGAATGATGTTCTTGGGGGCGATCAAGCTTTTGGCGATGTTCTTCTCGGTGGTGTTTCCGCACGGGTTTCTCCCTCTTATACTTGAATGACTTCACCATGTCCATCCATTTAGCATAGACAACATCCTGCTCTCTACTGTGCTGTTGGTGGACGAGCAAGAGTGCGAGATCTTTGATCGCATGCTTCAATGGTAGGCCATCTGGTCGGGAGCAATAGATGCAGCACTCAAGTAAACATAAAGCTTCCCTTTGTCTATCGCGGGATATCGGAGCGCTGCAGTATTGGCCTTTGAGGGTCTTTCCCAGACAAGGTATCCTTCCATCTATGGGAATGACACGGTCATCTAGAACACGCTTCAAGGGGGTGCAACTGGTAGGGCACGACATCGAGTGGATATTGAAGAGAAAAATAAGTTCTGGACAATGATAGATTAGATGGTTTGTCGGAAGCGTTGAATGCACTCTTGAGGACTGTCTCAGTTGGATTACTTCCAAGTTGGAGAAATCTCTTGTTTTATGTTGCTAACGGGATCCAATTCCAGGAAATCTTCCTGCGAAGCCACAGCTAGAAGCATAGCCACCTGTGCAATATAGGCAGCGATGCTCTAATCAAAGGCGCTTAACAGGGGAGCTGCAGTAGCCGGTGAGGCTGTGTTTCCAAGTTTTGTTGGTTTGGTTATCTGATTTGCTTCGCAATGAATCAAACGGTAAAGCATAAGCTGCCTTGGGCGGATATCTTTTCAGGCACGATCGTCTGACCTAGTTGACAAAGATAAGACGACCCTTTCCCAAGGCTGACTCGAGGAACAAGATAAAAGGTACTTTGGCACTAGCTAGCACCAGACCCCTGCTTAGTGCATTCGAAGTTGCAGTACGTTATATTCTCGATGTAACAGAATGAGGTTGGGCGATGGTCTGGATTAAGGAATCAGAATGACATATCAGCACTGCCTACGTTCTCACCTTGCTCTACGTGACGCAAGAAATCGTCACAGATTTCTTAATCTTGTATATTTTTGAGCTATTCACTAACCACGTAACGGGGATACCCAAGTTCAAGTCCCTTCAGAACCAGGTGAGGGGTCCACAGGTAATTGTTTAATCCGCAGAAGGAACGAATGAGATCCAACTTGCCAACGAATGTTCCTCTGGGATGCCGTGTCGTATCTGAATTATGAGCTGGTCTATGAAACGACATTGAAAATTGTCATTCAAGCTGGGCTCTAATTACCGCAGACACAAGTTAAGTGTTGGAGCTATAGCCATTCTTTTCTCGATATCCAGTCTTTGACTTGCTTCTGACTTTCCTACCTCGTGGGCCTGTCCTCTATAAACCAAGTGATACTGCTAGTGCACTCGGAATTCAGAATTCACTTCGAGCGAAAATCTGCAAGATAGCAATCTGCTCCTCTTATTACCACTCGTTGATTCAACTATGCTGGCCGCACAGGACAAGGACCCGAGCCGCCCTAAGCCGATTCAACCGTGTCGAAACGATCATCGAGAGCCGCGTTTATCTTGGACTTTACTACCTTTACAAGGACAAGAAGCTAATAAAACATCTACTCTCTGTGCAAGGAGGTCAGGGTGCGGCCAAAGCAATGACTTGGTTGAAGCCGAGGCAGTGTTGACAGAATGGCGAGTTTATACCCACTACCTAGTATGTACAAAGTGTCTGGAGGGAAAATCTTTACATTCATTCGTTGACTGATATTGTTAGGTATACTTTAGCTTTTCCGTGCCATTTCTATCTGTCACTTTTCCCACCCACTATCACCGCCGGCCTGGGTTAGTTAATGACCGTTCCTCCATATGCCGTTGTGTATGTACCTAAGTAGTAATTCTCGCGGTTTCCTGGTCCGCAGACTACTTTGGTGCACTTGTTCCCTTTATACCTTATATCCCATCAATTGGCTTCGCTAATTCAAAGATACAGTCGCGGTGCGCATTCCTGGTCTTCACTCAACAATAAAGCTTGATGCTTGATGGGCGCAGAAATGGCTTGATATATCATCCCTAACAGTCCAACAGTAGAGTCATCGTGAACTCTCGGCTTCCATAAAACACTTTTTTTGCCAGCGCGGGAAATCCAGGCCAAAATCAAAGAGATGATTTTTATGATTATGCATATATCTGACCGAGGCTAAGATTGAAGATTATTAGCCTCCCCCGCATATCTTGGGGAATCCCAGCCAAATTGACCAATCCAATTCGCCAAATGCAGATTATGTGGGTAATATTTGGTCTAAGAGTCCCCTTTCTGGTAAATTGCACCAAAATGCGGAGACCAATTTGTGCCGAGGTCAGCGGCAATCACTGAGATCCCCTCATTTCTATACTTCTACTGTTAAAGTGAGTACTCCCTGCTTTGGGCCACTTTTACACCAAAATAAGCATTGAGAAGATGGATATAGGTACGTGGCGAAACAATGATTACAATTGATTTTACTCACAAACTACAGGAACCGCCGCCGCTGCCCTCGTCGGAGGAGCTACAGTCGCAGGGTATTTGAATGCCAAGTTTCACATCCAGAAGGATATATCAGGGCTGTTCACGCTGAAGAGGGCAGAACGACAATATGCCAATGCCGGTATGTTTATATATTATTCCTACAATTATGAATCATATACTGATTAGCTCTTAGTTAGTCAAAACCAAGGAAATCCATGGTTCGTCCTAGTACAGACCGTGAAGCGATACCCCGACATGATCTGTCTCTGGACTCGCGAGAGATCATACACCTACCGAGAAATCCAAGACCAAGCCTGCCAATATGCCCATTTCTTCCTATCACATGGCGTGAAGAAAGGTGACCTCGTTGCTCTTTACCTTCAGAACAGCAACGAATACCTCGTCGCCTGGGTCGCCCTCTGGAGCATTGGGTGTGCCCCCGCCGCGATAAATTACAACCTCACAGGCGACGCATTACTGCACTGTCTGAAGATCAGCGACGCGACCATTCTCCTCGTCGACGAGAATGCCGACTGTCGCGCCCGCGTGGAAGAAAGTCATGACGCTATCACAGGCAATCTGGGAATGAAGCCAATGACACTAGATAGCTCCTTAAAGGCGCATATCCGAACATTCCCAACGACCCTCCCACCTAAGGAACTGAGCAAGCATGTGGCCGGGGACTTCCCCGCAATTCTTCTATACACCTCTGGCACCACGGGTATGCCTAAGGGTTGTGCGTTC
Organism: Penicillium sp. CF05; assembly: GCA_002916455.1. Classification (NCBI taxonomy): domain Eukaryota; kingdom Fungi; phylum Ascomycota; class Eurotiomycetes; order Eurotiales; family Aspergillaceae; genus Penicillium; species Penicillium sp. CF05. Next base: position 8,089 of record PKQL01000036.1, read on the forward strand.
ACGATGTCTAGACTCTATACTACTCTATTCGTCCGCCGTGCCATGATGGGAGACACGCCGGGACCAGGGGGTGATCGCTGGTACAGCTGTATGCCTTTGTATCACGGAACGGCGGCTATCACGATAATCTCATGTCTGGTAATGGGTGTAGGCGTCGCCATTGCGCCCAAGTTCAGCGTCAGTAGATTCTGGGTGGATGTCCGCGACTCGGAGTCGACTATTTTCGTGTATGTCGGAGAGACTGCACGGTATTTGCTCGCACCGCCTCCGTCGCCTCTAGATCGAGACCACAAGGTACGCTGTATGTACGGTAACGGGCTCCGTCCGGATATCTGGGAGCGGTTCCGTGAACGGTTTGGAGTCGCGGAAGTTGGGGAGTTCTTTAATAGCACAGAAGGTGTCTTTGGTCTTTTCAATTACAACCGTGGTCCTTTCACGGCTGGAAGTGTTGGTCATCACGGTTTGATCATGCGTGGTATACTGCACAATGTCTTCGTTCCTGTTGCCATTGATCCAGAAACTGGAGATATTCTGCGGGATTCCAAGACTGGCTTTGCATTTCGCTCGCCATATGAGCAGGGAGGTGAAATTATCGTCAACGTTCCCGGCGAAGAAGCTTTCCAGGGGTACTGGCACAATGATGAGGCGACCAATAAGAAATTCTTGCGCGATGTCTTCAAGAAAGGGGATCTCTATTATCGATCTGGAGATGCTCTGCGCCGGCAGAGCGATGGCCGGTGGTACTTCCTCGACCGACTTGGGGATACTTTCCGATGGAAGAGTGAGAATGTGTAAGTTGCTGATATGCGCCGGAAATTCTGGGAGCAAATTTGTTAATAATGTCAACGCAACAGAGCAACCGCCGAGGTTTCAGAGGTCCTAGGCCAGTTCCCTGGCATCACCGAAGCCAACGTCTACGGTGTCCGTCTCCCCAATCACGAGGGACGTGCCGGGTGTGCAGCGATTCAAATTAGCCCAGATGCGCGTCAGACATTTGACTACACGGAGCTTGCGAGATTCGTACGCTCGAAGCTGCCCAAATATGCTGTTCCGTTGTTCCTTCGCATTGTCGAGAATCCCACTCACATCCACAACCATAAGCAGAACAAGGTTCCACTTCGTGATGAGGGTGTTGATACTGCCTTGATTGGGACTAAAGCCCCTGAGGGCAAGGACGACCACTTTTTGTGGATTGCACCTGGTGAGGAGAGTTATTCGCCGTATGGACAGAAAGAGTGGGAGCAATTGTCGAGTGGGATTGTTCGGTTGTGAGCCGTGTCATTGTACAGATTATTATGCCATAAGATTACCTAGATAGATGTATCTACAGGTTTACATATGGTGCGCGATAGTTGTGGTTTATTTAACCTGATGACATTTGCTTCTTGTCAGGAACGATCAGCGCTGCCGCGTATTGCACGCTGTATTTCGTCTTTACTGTTCATGCTATCAAAGATTCCGTGCCAACGACCTCTTCAGCGGAAACTCTCATGGGCGAATATAGGGAGCAGTGGGATCGAGGGAATGATGTTGAAACCCTTGTTATGAGACTATGAAGGTCTAGATATCTTACCCGTGTACCTTGATTCAGAAACTTAAGGTGATCTGAAAATGATCTGAAAGCGACCTGAAAGTGTTGAGGGTCACTTAAAAGACGACTCGCTCAAAATTGAGCTCTAATTGATCAGACTTTTTCAAAAGCATGTAGTCTAGATATAATTCTCTCTAGCCGGATGAGACAAACAGGAGAGCAAATGTGAAAGCAGGTTCTTCAAGGAAGAACCGAACGAAAATTAAAAACGCAGAAAAGCTCGCTTCATATCAACTTCATCATTTGAACGGTCGAGGCCAGTGAGTATTGGGTCACACCAGCCAACATCTTGACATTTATTTCTTGAGCAGGCCCAAGAGGTTGATGCTCTTGGGGCGCTCAATGGGCATGCCAAGAACGCGATCCCAGATCAGCTGGGACAGGGGACCAAGAGCACGGCTGACACCGAAAGCGACGGTGTAGTAAAGGGGCTGTTGGAAACCAAAGTGGTGGAAGAGGACACCGCTGGCCGCATCGACGTTGGGGTATGGGTTCTTGGTCTGTAGAAAAGTCATTAGCTGAGAACGGGGTCTGTGATGTTAGGCTGCTATTGGACATACCTTTCCATGCTCAGTGAGAACTCCCGGAGCGATCTCGGAGTTCTTCTTGACCAGCTGGAATACTGGGTTTGCCAGAACATCGGGGCGGGTGGCGGCAAAGTCCATCAGAGCCTCGAAACGAGGGTCGGGTTTGCGCAGAACGCCGTGACCATACCCAGGAACCACACGACCCGACTTGAGGGTATCCCAGAGATATGTGCGGACATCCTCATCTGTGAATTTGGTTCCAATCTTTTCCTGCATGGCATTCACCCAGCGGAGAACCTCCTGGGCTGCCAGGCCGTGGAGTGGGCCAGCCAGGCCCAGAAGACCAGCGCTGTAGCTCAGGAAGGGATCGCTCAAGGCACTTCCCACGAGGTGGGTCGCATGGGCAGACACGTTACCACCTTCATGGTCACCGTGCAGAGCTAGGTAAAGACGAAGCAGATCGTGGAAGTCAGCATGCTCTGTGCCACCCTTGCCCAGCAGCTCTGCGAAATTGTGCGACCAATCCTGAGCTGCGTCAAGCCTCTGGGTGCCAACGGCATCGATTTCATTGGGACGGAAGACAAGTGCTGCCACGCGAGGGATCTTGGCAAGGAGGGAGATGCTGTCGTCAAAGGTTGGCTCCCAGTAGTCGGCCTTGTTGATGCCGTTCTCGTAGGCCTTAGCGAACTTGGATTCGGTATTGAGCGCTGCTACAGCAATTGACAACTGGGTCATAGGATGCATTGAGGCAGGGAAAGACTTGATCAGGTCCAGAATGTGGGTGGGAAGCTCGGACTTCTCGGCCAGCTCGCGCGAAAAGGCACGAACCTGGCCCGTGGAGGGCACTTGACCCGTCAGCAACAGCCAGAACATGGCCTCGGGTAGCATTTCTGTGCCAGTTGTGCCCTTGGGCAGTTCTTTCTGGCAGTCCTTGATTGTCTTGCCGTGGAAGCGAATTCCCTCATCCGCGTCCAGGACGGAGCCCTCCCAGAGCATGGCCTTGAGACCACGCATACCACCAATGACATTTCCGACCTTCACATCACCGATAACATCATCACCCTGTGCCTTGACCTGTTTAAGAAGCTCCCGCTTGGCCGGTATGACCTCCTTTAGGGTGGTCTTCAGGTCGGGCTCGGCGGTCGCATAGTGACGTGCCGAGAGGACAGGTCGTGCTGCCTAGAAAGAATTAGAGAACCCCAAATTCCAGACAATAAGAAGAATCGCTATTTAAACTCACCTGGGCAAGCTTAGAGACATGACGAGTTGATCTCCAGCTGAGGGCCATTTTGTGTTGTGTTGATGGAGTCCGGGGGTGGATTTGTGGGGGCGGAGTTGAATTGCGGGGATGAAAGAAGACAAACAGCAATTAAGTGAATCTCGTGGAATTGACGATGATAAATGTATCCAAAAAAATTAAGAAAGGAAGATTCGGACTCAAATGATCGACTTGACCCGAATGCAGGTCGGTTGGACGCGGGGCACAGGGGGATTGTCTACCGAGGCCCGGGGCCATGCGGCCATGTCGGCTGAGATCAGTTAGGGTCGACGTCGAGCAGGGGTGGAATTTCGGATAAGACGGATATCTGTGGAGATCTGGCTTGATTCATAATTCACTCTACATGTACGGAGTAGTCTGCGAAGTAATATGAGAAATCGTTATACCTTTCCATTGACATTCCCAGTATACAATGTCTACTAACATACTTGGTGAAGGCTGGTTTCGGGCCTGCATTTCGGATTGATGGAGATAAGCCTAGGGCAGACTCTGTTCCTGTTGCATGGGCCTCGGGGCTTTTTAGGCTGGAAAAGAACATCCTTTTACCCGTCAGAAGCGTCGGTCTGCCTGTGATTATCGTGACGTAGAAAGTGAACGCCTCAGGCAGAATGTACAAATGCATTTTAATGCCTCAGGCATAAAATAAATGCCCAAACCTTCAGGCACCAAGGCAGCGATGTCACTGACCCAATCAGACAAATCCGGTTAGACGCCTTTTTGTCCCATGGCGTCGGCGGGCCCGCTGATTGGATGAGTAAGCAAAAAAAAAAAATTCGGTCGCAGGTGGGTCAGCAATCGGCGATGGCGAAGATTGTTTTTACTTCTTTTTTAGACCACTCTCCCCTCTTTGTGCTTCTTTTTGTTGTATTTCGGGTCTTCTGGGTTTCTGAGAATCGTGCTGCACATATTCTACGATTCAACCCGATTCTACTCATCTGTTTGTGTGCGCGAATTGCGCTGTGGACAGTTTCTTTATCTTCCGTTAGGTCGAATTGCCCCTCTCTTCAAGGGCTTCGTTTCTCTGTCGTTTTCTTCCCGATATCTCCTTTTTGATATCGACTCTCGGTCTTCGATTTTCTGTTTCTCTGGAAAATGCCACACACTGTCTCCCCCTCTGAGACTCCCGCCATGCCGACCATCGTCGCAAAGGGCCCCTCCGGCGTGCCCCCCACCTCTGAGGAGATTTCCTCCCTCCTCGACACTATCTACACATCCGACTCGTCCCAGAAGTCCCTTGACGGCGCATATGCCTTGACCAACTTGCTCATTCAGGGCGCTGGCTGTGCAGGCCTGCTGAACTACAATATTCTCGCCGATGTCCGCAAGAGTGCCTCCGACAAGAAGAATGGCGCCAAGCGCGAGAGTGCCATGCTGATTCTTGGTGCTTTGTTGGAGCGCTTCCCTCGAGAGTTCCCTCTTAGTGAAGCCGTTTTCCTCTTGCACGACGGAGGCATCTTGGACGTTGTTCTGGATGCCCTGTCTGACAAGGGTGCCGTCGTGCGTGATGCTGCCCAATATGCCATCGACGCTCTCTTCGGATGCCTCAGCCCCGAGGCTATGGTGAACGGTCTGATCCCCGCTCTCGAACGCTACCTGGCCAAGGGATCCGGCAAATGGCAAGGCTTTGTCGGTGCCTACTCACTTATTGAGAAGATGGCAGTCAAGGCGCAGTTGGGCAAGGGTAGTAAGGAAGAGGAGCGCCAGAAGGACTTGCTGCGCGAGGCGATGGGCAAGACCCTGAAGGAGCTCATTCCCATCGTTGAGTCCGGCATGCACGACCTAAAGAGCGAAGTAACCAAGCAGTCTTGCAAGACCATGACTGCCCTCACCACCCTTCTGTCCAACGACGATGTTGCCCCACGCATTCCTCTTTTGATCAAGACTATGGAGAACCCCTCCGCCCAGACTCTTCAGAAAGCGATTCACGCTTTGTCCCAGACTACCTTCGTCGCCATCGTCACATCCCCCGTGTTGGCCATGCTCACCCCTCTGCTCGCCCGATCCCTCAATACCCCGGCTACTCCCCAGGAAACCCTTCGCCAGACTGTGGTCGTTGTGGAGAACTTAACCAAGCTAGTCCACGATCCCGCCGAGGCTCGTACTTTCCTCCCCAAGCTACAGCCTGGTGTGAAGTCGGTCAAGGAGACTGCCTCCCTGCCCGAGGTTCGTGAGCTCGCCACACGTGCTCTCGACGTTATCGAGACTGCCATGGGAGACAGCCATCTTGCCTCTGGTTCCATCTCTAAGATCACTCCCGAGGAGGTCCTAGCCGTGCTAGATGCAAAGATTCAGGAGCACGGTGGTCTGAGTGGCTTTGGTGACTCCAAGCTGCAGGATTTGGCAAAGAACTTCATTGCCGCAATGGTCCGCGAGGATATCAACTGTCGCATGCACGACCGTATCACCGACCGCATTGACCCATACCTCCGCGGTCTGCTTGCGGATGGCAACACGGAGGCTGTTGCCACTGCTGTTCAGGCCCACTACATTGCAGAGGATGAGATCAAGTTCGGCAAGCCCATCCCGGAGGACCCGAATGAGGTTGAGATCGTCAATGCCGACTTCTCTCTTGCTTACGGAGGTATGCTGCTTCTGTCCCACACCAATTTGCGTCTCCTCAAGGGCCACCGATACGGTCTCTGTGGTCGCAACGGTGCCGGCAAGTCCACCCTGATGCGCAGTATCGCCAATGAGAAGCTGGAAGGCTTCCCGCCTCAGGATGTAGTGCGCACTTGCTTCGTGGAGCACAACCAAGGTGAAGATGCCAATCTGACCATCCTTGAATATGTTTCCAAGGACCCCAAAATTGTTTCTCAGGGCTTGGATCACATTCGCGAGGTTCTCCTCGAGTTCGGCTTCACCGATGGTCCCGAGGGTCGCCAGTCCCAGCCCGTGGGCTCGCTGTCCGGTGGTTGGAAGATGAAGCTAGCTTTGGCCCGTGCTATGCTCCAGAAGGCTGATGTGCTCCTTCTGGACGAACCTACTAACCACCTGGATGTCGCAAACGTCAAGTGGCTGCAGGAATACCTTAGGTCGCACACTGAGATCACTAGTCTGATTGTTAGTCACGACTCTGGCTTCCTCGATGAAGTCTGCACGGACATCTACCACTACGAGGGCAAGAAACTTGTCTGCTACAAGGGTAACCTTGCCGAATTCGTCAAGCAGAAGCCCGAGGGCAAGAGTTACTACACTCTGTCCGCATCCAATGTGCAGTTCAAGTTCCCTCCCCCCGGCATTTTGTCTGGTATCAAGTCCATGACTCGTGCCATTCTGCGCATAAGCAACGTCTCCTACACCTACCCGGGCGCTCCCCGCCCCTCGCTGCACGATGCCTCTCTGTCGCTTACTCTCTCGTCTCGTGTCGCTATCATCGGTGGAAATGGTGCTGGCAAGTCTACTTTCATCAAGATCCTGACTGGTGAGACCATTCCTCAGGGCGGAAAGGTGGAGAAGCACCCGAACTTGCGTATCGGTTACATCAAGCAGCACGCTCTTGAGCACGTGGAGATGCATTTGGAGAAGACCCCCAGCCAGTACCTCCAGTGGCGTTACGCCAACGGTGATGATCGTGAAGTGTTCATGAAGCAGACCCGTATTCTGACTGATGAGGACAAGGCGCAGCTGGAGAAGCCAGTTGACCTGGGTGATGGCCGTGGTGCCCGTCGCATCGAGACCTTGATTGGTCGTCAGAAGTATAAGAAGACCTTCCAGTATGAGGTCAAGTGGGTTGGCCTTCTTCCTAAGTACAACACTATGATCTCGCGTGAGACCCTGCTCGAGCTTGGTTTCTTCAAGTTGGTTCAGGAGTTCGACGATCACGAGGCTTCCCGTGAGGGTCTGGGCTTCCGTGTTCTTGACCCCAAGACCATCACCAAGCACTTCGAGGACATTGGTATGGACCCCGAGATCGCCAACCACAACGAGATCTCTGGTCTTTCTGGTGGTCAGAAGGTCAAGGTCGTGCTTGCTGGTGCCATGTGGAACAACCCCCATCTGCTGGTCCTGGACGAGCCGACTAACTTCTTGGATCGTGACTCGCTTGGTGGTCTGGCTGTTGCCATCCGTGACTTCAAGGGTGGTGTTGTTATGATTTCTCACAACGAAGAGTTCGTGGGCGCTCTCTGCCCTGAGCAACTGCACATCGCCGACGGCCGTGTTGTCAGCCGTACCAACAACGCCGTCAGCCTCGACCGCTTCGAGGACAGCGCTACCAACTCGCCTTCCGGCGCCGGAACCCCCGCTACTGGCTCAGCCGTTACCAGTGCCGCCCCATCCGCCGTGAACTCTGGCGATGAAGGCGGCGACCTCAAGTTCCGTGCTAAGAAGAAGAAGAAGATGACCCGTGCTCAGCAGAAGGAGCGTGAGACCCGCCGTCGTCTGCGCTACATCGAATGGGTAAGTTTCTCTTATTCTCGTCTCTAGCTTCCACAGTATGCTAATACCTTTTATAGTTGAACTCCCCCAAGGGCACCCCCAAGCCCGCGGATTCCGACGACGAATAGACGTGCTTCCACGTGCTTCAACATTATGATTCGTAATCGCTGGGAGAATGATTCCGATTATATCCTCGCATCATGAGCACCATGATAATGTTTTGGTCTGCATTGGATCTCATAGACGGTGTTTCGGCGTTCTGTCCTCTTATTTTCCCGGCATGGATTTTTTTATGCGCCATTTCTGCCAGTATTGTACATGTTTCGGTATAGATACCTCAGTGCATCTAACACGTCAAAGCAAAAGTTTATACGTTGTTTTCTTTCATTTCACAAGCCCTACATGGCCCTATCTAGTAGAATAAACATATACCAGGGTCCATTCACTTGAGCAAGTTCGTAACTCTTTCTAATCACCTAGACCATTTAGGAAACCCAGAAACCTGAATCAATGATGGCATCTATAGGCCTCCAATCCCATAACCTAAGCCAGGTCCTGTAAAGCATCAAAACTCGACCACGAGTGGCAAATCCCTAGAACTACGCCCAGCCCAGATACGGAATTTACCTTCTGTCGGCAGCACCCAGTTCTGCGCGCGAACACTCCAATAGCTGAGGTCCTTCCGAGTCAATGTTATCTTGACATTTCTGGTCTCACCTGGTTGCAGGAGGACTTTTGAAAAATTCCGTAGAACACGTTCAGGGAACTCAATCGACTCGCGGGACCAACCTAGTCCGCGGTGCTCGGCGACATCTTCTGGGAAGGAAACATACACCTGGATCACATCTTGTCCGGTGCGCGTCCCCGTGTTCGTCACTTCGATGGTCAGTTCGAGCATGGGCTCGTAGAGGGATGGATTCCCACCCGGTCCGCCGCCTGCGGAGGATGGGTTCTGGCGTTTGTTGTACCCTTCCGGGTATGGATATGGACCGGGTTCGGTTCCTTCCAGGGTAGCAAGGTAGGGATAGATATATTTGCGGAGTGCACGGAAAGCTGGAGGGAATAAACTGTCGGTGGGGCTGTTATGTTCGTTGTCGTATGCGGGAGGTTCAACTTCGCTTGTGGGCCGTTTGGAAGGCCATTGGGACTTCTTCTGCAGTTTCTCAATGCTCAGTGCAGAGTAGTCGAAGGTCGTGTATGACAGACCGAAGCCAAATTCGAACCGAGGAGTGATGTTGAACTTGTCGAAATACCGGTAATCGATATACAGGCCCTGGTCGAGGTCGACCTGTGGAATGGATGGGTCTGGATGCTCATACAGGACCTGTGCCCCTGGGCCGTAGTCTACTAGACTTCGTCCGATGGTGTATGGAAGTCGTCCACTGGCGTCCACATCTCCAAATAGGACGTCCATCAATGCATGCCCGCTTTCTTGCCCGGGTAGATTGGCATACAATACAGCGTGGATACCAGGAAGGCCAATCCAAGACTCCATCACAACGGGGCCAATGGAGTGTACTATGACGACGGTTTTGCCTTGACCACCGCCGCAGTGCTTAGCCACCCCCTCTACCAACTGAGTGCCATTCTTTTGTAGAAAGAGGTCATTCCGATCTGCATCAATGCCGCCACTGCGAATAAATCCTTCACCCCCATCTGCGTTGACAAAGACTAAACAGAGATCCTGCTCTTCGAGGTCCTGAGGTGCAACATTGTTTGTCAAGTAAGCATTAACATCGACAGAGTCGTTCGACCACGCATACTGCAGTGCTTCCCATGGACTGATCAAGTATGGGAAGTCTACAGCTCCACTACCCCAACCAGAGGCCAAGGTCCCTTGATTACATCCTCGGTCAGCACAAGCGTTCGGTCCTTGGCCGGGACCAGCGTCTTCGCCGTATACACCGACCCGGTATTTTCCATTGGGCGTGGACTGTTCGCGCGAGAGTGGAAGGGTATTATTGATATTTTTCAGAAGCACGGTGCCTTCTGCAGCGATATGGCGAGCAACAATAGAATGAGCGTGCTCGCCAGTTCCCTGTGCGTCGACAAATTTGTTGACCACGCCCATTGCATCATTATCCGGTGAGCCTTGGTGCAAATGCCCGACCCGATCCTTCGTCCAAGATGAAAAATTCGGCCCGCCGTCGCCCTCAGACGCCGGGGGTTCCCATGAGTCCTGTCGGAAATGGTACCAGGCGGCCACGATGCGAGTGACCATATCATTCAATCTGTCCATAGGAACAGACGTGTTCAATACTGCGCGTGTCATTTCACTTCCCCAAAGGGGGACACCGTCGGCCCAATGAAGACCATCGCCGGGCATGCTCATATCCAGGCCTCCAATAGCACTATGCACGCCTGAACGCTGAGCCAGCCAGTCCGACTGCACAAAACCCTGGAAGCCGAGCTCATCTTTCAGAATGCCGTTGATGAGTTTACTATTCTCGCAAGCATAGCTGTTGTTGACCATTTGGTAGGAGCACATGACACTAGCCACGTCGGCGCGTACACTCTCAGCGAAGGGCCAGGCAAAGACCTCGTGCAATGCGCGATCATCAATATTCGATGAGAGTGCAATTGGAGTACCCCATTCAAATGACTGACGGAAGTGTTCTTGTTCGTTTCCAATAAAGTGCTTCGCCGTGGCCATGACCCCGTTCCGCTGGATACCGCGAATAGTCTCTGCCGCAGCCACGCCTTGCAAAACTGGATCCGAACCGAATGCCTCCCAATTACGACCACCGGCAGGCATCATGCCCAGCGGTCCCATGGATGGACCAAGGATGATGTTCACGCCTTTCAGCCGCGCTTCCTTTCCTAGAGCAAACCCCCGCAATTGCATAAGCTCGCGGTTCCATGTCGCGCCTGTGGTGATCCCTGCGGGGAAGCCTGTAATGTTCTGCGCAAATCTGAGTCCAAGTGGGCCGTCTTGTAAACAAAGAGAAGGGAATTTCACGAATTCGGCAGGTCCTAGACAAAACAGTCCGCATCAGTGTGTGCATAGTCGTTGTACTAAGATACCAAAAGCATACCGGTATTTCCAACACAGAGTCCCATTTGCCAACCTGTCCCAGTTGTGACGTTCACTTTTTCGGCAAGGGTCATTTCTCTGACCATTTCTTGGGCTTTGGCATAACTTTCCTTCCATTGTTCGCTCGTTCCGCCCAGAGGGGTAGGGTACCACGGGACCGCTTGCTGTGGTTATTAGGTGACTGTTTTCTAGATATCCCAGTAATCGAGTGGAAAGGAAGAAAGACCTACAAATTCGCCAACGGCAGCTCCGGCGGAAGACCAGGGTAGTCCCCTGATCGAAAACCATACTACCAGTAGGGCGATTATCAACATGCCGACAATGTTCCACCACGAATGCAGACGGAACAATGACCTCCATTCGAAGCCTTTCTCTTCATCTTCACTCTTCTTGTTTTTCAACAGAAAGCCCTTGTCAGACGGCATACCATAGTCGTCACTGTATCGATCACTGAGAGCCAGAGAGTCTCTGCCCGAATGCCCTTCCTCCAAATCTGTAGCAAATGAATCCGATAGTACCGAGCGATCGGCCGCGAGAAGCCCTTTTATATTCTTTGAGACGTCACGCTCGTCGTCGGGGACATCGACGGGAGTAGGTTTCGGGCCATTTGTTTTGGAGCTCGAGGGTCGTGAATCTCCGGCTCTACATCCTTTCAAAGGCAGAAGTTTTATATTGGTCTGCTCTGAGTATTCATCTCCACTTGAAGGGGTGTCCGGGTCATCATTTTGTCCCCAACTGCTCTCTGATGTTGAGTGTCCGGCTATTGAATTCTGTAGTGACGTATAACCGCGACGCGTGGGAGGGTTGGAGGAATTGGCCATGCGCGAGGCACCGGCCTTGGCACGTGGGGAAGCCATTCAGTCTTCAATGCCCATGATTTTGCATACTCTCTGAAAATGATTCAAGCACAATTTTTGTAGATTGGTTGTTGTCCTATCTCGAGCGCGTCCACGAAGAAAAAGGTGGGTCACATGACACCATATCACCGACATCATATCAAATGCCCCTTATTGTCACCAGGTCAAGAACATCGTGGGATGTGTTGTACAAGGATATTTGTAAAGTTATCATGGTGTGCTGCTGTAATCCTTTCCATACAACATAAATAATTTACTCTGTACTTCACGGAGTTGGCTACCTTGATAGGGCTATCATTCCATGTCATCCGTTCCACATTTTTAGGGTGAGACAGATACATATCGCAAGACGGTGGCAGTGCTAGTAGGTCCCGGAGATGGCTATGTTAATTATGTCTAATTATATCCAACTATACATAGAAGTCCTCAACATCGTACTACAACATCGCATGTACATCGACGTATAAGAATTAATTATAATTAAATTTTTCAAATCCACTGTTACGACTATATAATTTAATATCATCTTAATTAAGCCGAGGCATTTGAGAACTTCCAAATTAGAATTGCAATATACTAACTCCCAAAAGATCACTGATATCACGCCGATCGACGGCAAAAGCCAATGATGTCAAGGGTGTGCCCTGAGACAATGTGGATATCATGGATCCCCATATGGCGCAGCTAAGAGGTTGACTATTTCTTCTTGGTATTCCTTTGGGGCAAAACCTGTCGGGGTTCCGATAAGTGCTGTCGATCTTTAATCACTGTTCAACTTTCATGACTTCTCTGAAACAGCTTCTTCGGGCTCTTCTATTAGGATCTTCAGAATCCTACCGTGTGTATGATTTGCATCAATTGGGGTAATTGGGGTCCCATCTACTATTTTTATCTGCTTTTGTGTCAATTGATACAGTGAAGAGGTATACAATGGCATAAACAACCGAGTAAAATGTGTGTGATCTATTTAGTCCGATCTTCAGTGGAGATTCTGCAACCGAGTTGGATCCTGCCATGTTTCTAAATGCTAAACCCTCAATGGTCCAAGTGGCCAGTGAACAGAGACATTCCATTGCGTTGTATGCGAGTATTTTGTTGTCACTTCTACCTAACTCGGCTTTCTTCCCATTTTGGGTCTCACGGCAGCCTATACTTCCGTCTCTCCATATCCCCCGAACGGGGGGATGTGTTGTTGTAACATATTCCTCCTCTTTCTTGATTCTTCTTCGGCTCCACCGGACTTCAATGTCGATCACAAAATTTCTCTGATGGATCCGCTTATGGACTTGCCCAAGCACGTCCCTTCCTGAGCCCATTTTATATATGACCCTGATAGATCCCCTCGAATATCTTTCTATATAGATAAATCTCTCATATTCACTATCAATTACTTCCCTTCTCCCTGAACATGAAGTTCTCCGCCCTTCTCGCTCTCGCCCCTCTTGTGGCTGCCATCCCCGGCTCTAAGCAGGCTAACAGCTCCGACGCTGCCTTCAGCGTTATGTCTGCTCGCTCGGCTTCCCCCGTCCACCTGCTGCCTCTCAATGCCGCCGGTACCTACTTCTGGCTGGGTGGTAACGCCCACACTTATTCTCCCGTTCCCGGAGTTCCCGACACCAACCAGACCGTGATTGCCAATGGTCACTTCTTGGTTAGAAACACTCATACATGTATCTTTTCGACGTTCCCATTTGCTAACTCTATGTGCAGGATGTTGTGGTCCCCGGTGGCCAGGCTATCTACGTCGATAACAAGGGTGCTCTGCGCTTCACCTCTCCTCACTCTGCCTACGAGCCTGCTGGCTCCTCTGATGGTCCCTTCGTCTACACTCCCGGCAACTCTTTCGGCCACTGGAGCTTCAAGGGCCAGGGTGCGTCTGGCTTCATGGCTTGCCCCACTACCAACGGCACCTCTGGCTACCGCCGTTCCCGTCGGGACGCTGCTGCCGCCCCTAAGTGGCAGGTCTATGCCGCTCTGAAGAACGCTACTGTTCCCTCTGGTAAGGTTGATGACTGCCTCGGTTTCGAGGCTCTGGCTGTTGCTGTCAACACTACCAGCCCGGTTGCTTGGGAGTACATCTAAAGTGTTTGAGCTGTAGCTTGGCATTTGGATTGTACAGTATGATTATTAGTTGTAATCTTGGGAAACATGTGGAGGACGCAGTTGGATACTTCTATCGTTGCACTCTTTTGGCCATTTCTCTAAACTACCACGTCTATCCTTAATTTTACCTATATTGGCTGCCTCGAGCAAGACAGTGGCGTCCGAAATTAATTTTTCTGAGACATCACGGTATCTTCAATTTCACTCTATTAAGACCTACATTATGATTCTAAAAAGTTAAAATGAACAATTCCTGTGACAAAGATGCTAAGTTAGTTGAATAGAGGAGCACAGCCGGCCTGCGCTTCCTTGATCATACATTGTACAGTACACAGTTCAACAGATTTTGGAGAGAAATGGTTCTTGGTAGGATCTAATACGCTAGTGCAATCATCTATAAGTGGGTTAGGGGTGTTAAGTGCCCAATCTATACAAGCTAGATAGGTGAAGGTAGGCACTAAAAGGCTAGGAGTGCCAAATTTATGAGACTTCCGGAGTATAACCCTAAGCCGAGAGAAGACTGGATAGAACAAAAACATGTTCTGATATCCGCCTGTTGGAGGAAACATAGTGGTCAATAAACGGCCCATTGCATATCTTGGAGATACCAATTGTATATCGCATCATCGAAGAATTGTGAATCAAGAAGCTATTCGCTGGTTATAAATAATCCATCTAAATGTTACACTGGTAAAATGGTAACCGAAATATAATAAATTTTAATAAATTTTATACAACTATGCTAACTGCAGATGGTAGATCAGGTCATATTCAAGTCAGACCAGGGAAAAGAAACAAAGGGTATTCATCATCATAAAATCACAGCTTCACTCAAAGCTTAGCAGCACTGCCAGCAGAGGAGATCTCGTTATACAGCAAGCTGGTCAGGAAATCCGCGTAGTCCTCACCAGTAACCTGGCCGGCAAAGTACCGAGCAGCAAGCTGGTACTTGTTGCCCTTGCCACCCTTAGCCGCCAGGCTATCAGCCTGCTCCTGCAGCAGACGCAGCGCAAAGGCCTTATCCATGCGCTTGCCCTCGGCTGTGCTGACGTTGTGTCGGGTCCACTGCCACAGCTGGCTGCGGGAAACTTCGGCTGTGGCGGCGTCCTCCATGAGGAAGTTAATGGGCACGCAGCCGACGCCGCGGAGCCAGCCTTCCATGTAGCTAAGGCCGATGTTCAGGTTCTTGCGGATACCTTCCTCGGTGATCTTGCCAGGGACGTTGGTGTTGAGGAGGTCGTTGGCGGTGATGTTGACATCCTCACGGCGGACGAACAACTGGTTGGGGGTGGGCATATGGGTGTTGAAGACATCAGAGGCAATCGCAGCAAGCGCAGGGTGCGCAACCCAGGTGCCGTCGTGGCCGGCGCGAACTTCGCGCAGCTTATCAGCGCGAACACTCTCCATGGCCTTGTCGTTGGCGGCGGAGTCGTTCTTGATGGGGATCTGTGCGGCCATGCCACCCATGGCGTGAACGCCACGGCGGTGGCAGGTCTTGATGAGGAGCTTCACGTAGGAATCCATGAAAGGCACGGTCATGGTAACGTCCGAGCGATCGGGAAGGACGAAGTTGGGGTGGTTGCGGAACTTCTTGATGAAGGAGAAGATGTAATCCCAGCGGCCGCAGTTGAGGCCGGAGCTGTGATCGCGCAGCTCGTAGATGATCTCATCCATCTCGAAGGCGGCAGTAATGGTCTCAATCAGGACAGTTCCACGGATGGTTCCGCGGGGCATACCAATGTAGTCCTGGGAGAGGTTGAAGACGTCGTTCCAGAGACGAGCCTCCAAGTGAGACTCCATCTTGGGGAGGTAGAAGTAAGGGCCGGCGCCGCGGGCGACCAGCTCCTTGGCGTTGTGGAAGAAGTACAGACCGAAATCAAAGAGACCACCCGAGATGGCCTCGCCGTTCACGGTGAAGTGCTTCTCCTCCAGGTGCCAGCCACGAGCACGGGCAATCAGAGTGGGCAGAGTGCGGTCAGTCCGGAGCTTGTACTCCTTTTCGCCCTGCTTGAAGTCGACCTGTCGGCGGATAGCATCGTACAGATTGACCTGACCGTTCACCATGTTGTCCCAAGTCGGGGCGCTCGAATCCTCGAAATCAGCCATATAAGTCCAGACATCTGAGTTCAGCGCGTTCACCACCATCTTCCGGTCGGTGGGGCCAGTAATCTCGACACGGCGGTCCACGAGACCTGGAGCGGGGGGAGCACCCTTCCAGGCGTCATTCTCACGGATGTGCTTAGTCTGGGGAAGGAAGTCGAGAAGATTTCCCTTATCAATCTCGGCTTGGCGATCGATGCGGCGTTGGAGAAGAGCTTTGCGGGTGGGGTTGAAAGTGCGGTGCAACAGAGCCAAAAAGGCACATGCCTCCTTGGTCAGGATCTTGCGAGCATCATTACTGATGGCGCCCAGGATAGCGACATCCTTGAGCTGGGTGTCGACGTGAGACATGATGTATATATGTATGAAATAAGTAGAGATATGCAATAGTTGGTATACTATGGGTATTCCATGTACAGAATCACTGGAATTCAATTTGAGAAGAGAAAGTAAGAATTAGAAGATACTAATATTCTTGTCTATATAGCCATCTGCCCGAGGGTATCAAATACGTCAGAGCCACCAGAGTTGCCGCGGTTGGTTCTGGACCCACTCGATAAGCCGAAACCCCATTTGACCGTGTCTCTTCTTCATTTTCTCCTACTGAACTTGTTAAACTGCCAAGTTTCCCACGGGAAACTCTTCCTCTCGGCCGACATTCCCCGTTCCCCGTTCTTTTAAGCTTATTTGTTCTACGTTGTACAAAAACACCGATCACTATCAGAAACGGCATCCGCCGTACACCGAGTCTTATCGGGCTATTCACTTTTATTCACCTCGGTCAACCTCTTTGGGAGAACTTGAGAGTTATATAGCTTTCAGGATGATAATGACCAATTATCGAATCTAATATACAAAAACTTTGAACAACTCTCATCCCTACCTCAGCCCCTGCTTCACCCGAAAGTGGCTGAAGAATACGCTCCGCATATCCCGGAAACTCCAATCAACCGCGGCTGTCTCTGGTCATCCATATCCTGCAGGGTTCAAAAGAGTCATATCCGAAGCCGAACTGTCCCGGCGGTTTTCTGCGTCACCCTGTGTTCGTCGGCATGTGACCGCATGTGACGTTGCTCAGCAAAAACACGTGTGACTCTTTATCTAGTACATACATCCTCTAATTGGTAAATCGACTACCTCTGATTCAATGTTGAAGGTAATTTGGTATATATCTAAAGAGAGTAACCTTGCTACTGTTGCCTTTACGCGCCCTTACGAACCCATCTCTAAGCCAATGCGACTATGTACAACATACAATTCTTCCCCCGATGCCTGCCGAATCATGGGTGTCTGTAAATCGGAAAATCAATACGAAACTGAAATGCGCATTTACACGGTCTCGATGTACCGCTTCATCTCCCTGTGAACATGTCAAGTCAGCATACAAATGGACATCGCAGTAGATGAATCACATACCAATCAGTTACCGCCTCTTCCCACAAGCGCACCTCGTGTTCCCGAGTACCGGCAAAGTGCTCGACGAATAAATCGCCAAAGACCTCCCGTGCGACACTCTCTGGCCGCGTAAATGTAACGATCGCCTCCTTCAAGGACTTTGCCAAACGCACACCCTGGTCACTAGCACCGCCCATATCCTCGCCACGGGCAAGAGGCGGCACGGGGATCTCGAGCTTCTTCTCAACTCCGCGCCATCCCAATGCCAGAATTGCCGCGAGGACAAGATGCGCGTTGGTGTCCGCGCCTGGCACGCGCACCTCGAACCGGGTCGCTTTCGGACTGGCTGTCGGTGGAGTGATCAGACGGATTGACGCAGCCCGGTGCTCCAGTCCCCAAGAGACCGTGACCGGTGCCCAGAAGTTCTCCACCAGGCGTTTGTAGGAATTGATCGTCGGGGCCAAGATCGGCATGATATCTGGTAGGCCGACAAGAAGACCAGCCAGGAAGTGTCGACCCAGGTCCGATAAATGGGCGATATCGGGGTAGAGGGGGGATGGATCGGGGGTGTCGCGAATGAAGGCATTCTTTCCGTCGGCCGTCACGAGCGAGATATGCATGTGTCCGCTGTTCCCTGGCAGACCTTGTCGGGGTTTGGCCATGAAGCATGGGGTAATGCCATGCTTAATTCCAAATGCTTTGACGACGTATCTATACGAACACCCTGGTTAGCAATAGCCCATGATGAAGGGGAACCCCGAACTTCTGGCGAAGGAACAATCCTACTTGAACAATCCCGCCTTATCAGCCATGTCCTTTGCTTCGCCAAATTGTAATGCCTATCACGAAGTTCAGTCCCAATGCGAACCGTTCACTCTCTCATGTCACTAACAGCTTCATAGACTCCCGGTCCACTTTCAGTATGCCACCCTTCAATATCGCATCGGAACTGCTCGCAGGCGTCGAAGATGCCATAGTAGTAATCTTGGTTGTGGATGGGCCGAGTGAGTGAATAACCAAACATGCCTTCTGTCAGCGGCGGCAACGCATCGACTGGATTCGACTGGAGGAAGGCGGCCGTTGCAGATGCGCCTTGTTCGGGGGTAACGTGGTTTCCCGGCGTGCGGAATTGGTAGAATTCATACTCCGCTGGTCATCAGTCTAATCAGCCGTGAAATCGCATACGCCCTGGTCTGCGATCAGACATACCTCCTGCCATCGCCCGATACCCCGCCGCCTCGGCCTTGGCAGCTGCAGACTTTATCAATCCTCGTGGGCAGGCGCAAACCGGCTCCCGTGTGTCTGGATCCAAGAAGCTGATGAGGAAAAAGGGCACGTTGTTCTCCCAAGGAATGCGACGGAAACTGCGCAAATCTGGGACTGCGACAAGGTCACGATATCCGTTCTCCTTGTTGCTGATAGCCAGCTCCTTATAATACGTCGCATCGTGTTGATCCCAGCCGAAGATGACAGAGCAGAACCCGAAGCCCTCGGTGATAATGGATAAGAACTTGTCTTTCTTCATGAGTTTGCCGCGCAAAATGCCATCCACATCCACTCCAGCCACCTTTACTTTTGTGTCATCCCGAAGGACCTCGGCGATATTCTCGGCTGTGACCTCGGGGTCCGCGGGGTTCGACATGATGGATCGGGACCAAAGGGTGAATTATGAGTATAGAGATCCAAATTGTTGAAGAGAACGAAGGTAAGGGTAAGAGAAAAGAGGGAGCCGAACGATCAAATTCACGTTTCAAGTCAGGAAAATCGGGGAAAATCGAGTAACTTCAGTTCAGGGATTCCGAGCAAGTGGCCAGCGCACTTGTCCAGCTTGGAAGCTTATCAGCGAGATATCGGTGACGCCTTACCGCTTCGGGCCAGCATCGTCACCGCTTACCTAACGGGATCCACGCTGCCCCGCGTATACCCCCGGGGGCAACACCCTCGGTGATATCGACAACTCTCATATTGATTCGATTATTCTCAATTCATGTGAGTGATCTCCTCCCTAGCGTTTACCATGGATATATACCACACTACCTTGGCGTTGGGCCATTGCTAACATAGGTCCATTTATACAGAGCTTCAAGATAAGGTCATAATAATGGCTGCCACCACTCCCCAAGGACGTCTCCAAGGCAAGAATGCCATCATCACTGGTGCAGGCGGGTATGTATATTGTTTCCTCCCCGAAAGATAAAAGCCCGTCACGAAAAAGCCTAACCGGTTCCGGACTTGGATAGTGGCATCGGTCTCGAAACCAGTATCCTCTTCGCCCGTGAGGGTGCCAATGTTCTGATGGCCGATGTCTCGGAGCCCGCCCTCGCCAAGGCATTGGCCAAAGTGAAGGAAGTAGTTCCCACTGCCCCTCGGGTCGAGTCGATCCGATGCGATGTGTCCAAGGAGTCGGATGTGCAGGCAATGGTTGAGTCACAGGATAGCTGGGGAGGCACCGATGTGATTTTCAACAATGCCGGAATTATGCACGCCAACGACGCAGATGCCATCGATACCCCCGAGAAGATCTGGGATCTCACACACAACATCAACGTCAAGGGTGTCTGGTTCGGCAGCAAGCACGCCGTCCTCAGTCTGCGTCGTCACAAGAAGGCCCGTGGCAGTATCATCAACACAGCTAGTGTCGTTGCATTGGTTGGTGCAGCCACTCCCCAACTCGCGTACACGGCGAGCAAGGGTGCGGTCCTGGCAATGACTCGGGAGTTGGCTATCGTCCATGCCCGTGAGGGTTTCCGTTTCAACGCTCTGTGCCCCGCCCCCTTGAAGTAAGTTTTTCTGACTGGATTTTGCTGAACATTAGCTCACGCTGGTATAGCACCCCTCTTCTGCAAGACTGGCTGGGTGATGACCAGGCCAAGCGGTTCCGTCGGGAGGTGCACTTCCCGACCGGCCGGTTTGGTGAACCCATTGAGCAGGCTCACGCTGTGGTTTTCCTGGCCAGTGATGAGAGCAGCTTCGTGAATGGAACGGACTTTGTTGTCGACGGTGGAATGACCAAGGTAAGCGTGACGTGTAGGGTAATTTCCCCAGATTGCGCTAACGAATTATCTCAGGCTTATGTGACCCCGGAGGGTCCAGCAACCCCTGCGCCTCAAAACAATGGCAATTAAGACACTTGATCAAGATCCCAAGTCTTAGGTCTCATATTATACTTGTGGGAATATGCAATATTTGAAGTTAATAGACAAAAATATGAAGACTCAGGCGGGTTTGATCTTTTCCGGATGCGGATGGATGACACGCGACATGATTTAATTATGACATGATTTCAATGTAACATACTTTGGAAATTGTAGGGATAGATGTGTTAGATGATTATTATACCACTGCAAGGATTGTATGATGAAGCCCAATGTGGCCTGATCACCACAGGTATAAGACCTCTTGCGAACCTCGGAAGCGATCCTCGGACCTTCACGTCACGATTCCCCGCATTCCCCTTCTTCCGTTGGGCCTTGGATTTACCTACTTCATTTTGCTTCTTCACTACAATACTCCTGAATATCCCAAACTATACTCTCCAGGAACATTCTACATTTAAAAATATTATATATATATTATGATGTCTCAATTTGCTCTCCCGGGTACGAACAAACGATACGGAAACCCAACCAGTCTCAAACCCCGGAATGGGCGGCTGTAAGTTGTGCCCCTTTTTTCCTTATTTCAGTAGGTACCGTGATTTGCTGACATGTCCCATTTCAGACTGATTCCTCTGATGGCTACAGTTGGTCTGGGTATGGTTAATCTGCGTGTTCTTCGTATATTGTAGGGATCATACTGACTTGCACACGTGCAGGTTTCGGTGCATACAATTACTACATTGAGGCCAAGTCGCGGCGAGAACGCTCTCTGCTGGAGGAACAGGAACGCCTGGCGCGAAACCAACAGTTGATGGACGCGTACGGCGACAAGAATAGTCTGCATGATGTCCAGCATGCACTGGACACCTACAATGTTCAATGAACATCGGATCCATACTTCAAGACGCTGGTAGTCTTGAAGTAAAGGATAGGTTTTTTTTCCCGTTCGGGTTGCGATTTGCGTTTGAATGGAGTTTGGAGGATTTGGGATTTGATGGATTCTAGGGCACCGCATGCCCTTTGAATAGGCATATCTGGAGTTAATGTTGTATCAGCTTGATCGCATACATTCATGAGTTTCAATTTGAAGCAATTTCACAAACAAATATTGCATCATTTACAGCGCGACCAGGGGTCAGCGACCCAAGGCTGAACATTTCGTTCTCTGGCTATGGAAAATACTTGGAAGTGAGGAGTATGTATATGTATATATAATCTCCCTAGGTAGTACTTCGTTATCACAGGCATGTGTTCGGGTCATTTAGCGTAGAGAACCCACAGTGGAGAGACCAAATGAAAGATAGATAAACATTGACATCTAGAAATTGCATTCCACACCGTGCTACACTGGATTCTACCAAGCTATCCCTAGTAAATGTGATACTTAATTAAAAATTCCTCCTTTTCCCGATTTTTAATTGGTGTTAGCAACACTATACAGGGTTGGGAAAGTCCATGCGGCCAGCCGACTACCACCTTAGCGTATAAACACTCGTGATAAGCGTCTCAAGCCTCTGAGATAAGATGCTCGCGGCTGCACAGCTTCCCCGCATGTGGAATAGACCCCCTATCGGAGCTTAACCTCAAAGAGAACTCGTCTGGCAATGCCTTCCTGATACGTTTGAATGGGGGGGATACTTAGAGTGATTCTCTCCCCAGCTCTTTGACTCGTAAATATTATCCATCTTTGAATCGTGATCCACTATGAAAGACGGTCCACTTCAAGGCGATGATGCCCGGCTGGCGGCCATGGGCCATCGGCCTGAACTCCAACGCAGTCATTCGACATGGTAAGAGAAATGCGTTAGGATATGCAAAGCTCGGTGCTGACTGGAATCTCTAGGTCAATGCTTGGTTTGGCCTTTGCGGTTCTTAATGTATGTCAGGCATGGGTTGCGACCGGGATATTTAGCTAACCAGGCTAGTCGTGGACTGCACTTTCGGCTAGTTTGTCGATCAGTCTTACATCTGGTGGAAGTACAAGCGTGATTTGGGGTATGTTATTTAGAAATAATTGGTTTCTGAGACATCGCTGACAAGGAAATTATAGGGCTGCTCACTGCAGGATTCTGCAATCTTTGTATCGCATGTTCGCTGGCTGAATTTCTCTCGGCATATCCGACGTAAGCTCCGACATGTCTCTTTTGGGTGTAAACACCAGGCTCATTTTCTTTCTTCCTTTTTTGGCAGAGCTGGTGGACAGTACCATTGGGTTGCAGGTATGTCACTCTGTATCTATAAATACTATATCACCTGGGCCAACGCTAATTTGATGCCAGCCAGTATGTTGCTTCCTAACACCTCGTCACAGTTCATACTAACGAATCGAAAGTCGCGTGGCCTAGTACAGTACCAATCCTATCATGGGTTACAGGCTGGATCAACGTGGCAGGTTGGGTAGGAAAAGCAATGATTCAATGTGATGCTCGCTCAAGCTAACACATGGCCAGGTTGCCCTCGTAGCCACAAACTCCCTTCTTTCTAGTCAGCTTATTGTTGGCATCATTTCTGTCCTTCACGAAGTGAGAGATCGCACCCATACTCTTACCGGAATACTAACATGATATGCAGAGCTATGTGCCGCAACGCTGGCATCAATTTCTTATATACATTGGACTGACCGTTGGCTCCTTCGTCATCAATGCTTTCATGAACTCTATCTTGCCAGTCATTTACCGTGGTGCTTGTAAGTCACATCTCCGATTTTGGCCGCTCTATCTCTAAAAATATGCAGTCATGTGGTCGATTGGAGGTTTTGTGATTGTGTCAATTACGTGTCTCGCATGCGCTTCTCCCAATTACAACTCAGCTTAGTATGAGTTCCTCTGGTGGTATCAATTGCATAGCGGACTACTGACATCCACAGCTTTGTCTTCTGCGACTTCGTCAATACCACAGGATGTACGGCTGCCCGATAACTCCAATATGATGATTTTGCTAATTCAGCCTAGGGCCTGATGGAATCGCATGGCTTCTGGGTGTATGTGTACTATACTCACCAAGACTACAATGATACTAACAGATATTCCAGTTGCTTCAAGGAGGACTTGGTGTGACTGCCTTTGTAAGTTATCGTGACTATTGCAATTCCAAACCCAATCAAGCCAATTAATATTATTTAGGATGCGGTGGCACACATGATCGAAGGTAAAGGACTGCCCTAGGTCTAATAAAATAGGGGGAGGGACTGACACATTGCGTTTTCAGAGGTACCCAACGCTGAGATCGAAGGCCCAAAAATCATGGTTAGCTGCGTAGGCATTGGGGTGTTCACCGGTTCTATCTTTTTGATAATCCTTCTATTCGTCGCAGGAAACATGGAAATGGTCGCAACCTCCTCAGCCGGTCCTCTTCTACAGATTTTGATTGATGCGACCAAAAGCAACACGGGAGCTATATGCCTCTTGATGTATGTGCCGAAATTTTCCCCATTGTGCTTCCACTCTGACGCCATGTTCTAGGCTGCCTCTGGTATGCTTGGTCTTTGCTATAATTAGCGTCATGACCACCAGTAGCCGAATGATCTTTGCATTCGCAAGGTATTTGGTCTTCTTTCCAGCATACGATGCGTATACTCATCCTTTACAGAGATGGGGGTCTTCCTGCTTCTCGATTCTTTGCAAAAGTCCACCCGACACTCAAATTGCCCCTCAACGCACTCATCCTTAGTGTCGTCGTAGTAATCGCATTTGGGTGCATTTTTCTGGGCTCTACGAGGTAAAACTTATCCGGAGGTGATGTTGCAAAAGGTACCTAACATGTTTTAGTGCTTTCAACGCAATTATCTCAGCCTCAGTCGTGGCTCTTGATCTGTCCTATGGAATACCCATTGCCATCAACTGCCTTCAGGGGCGCAGATCGCTCCCCGAAAGAAAATGGAAATTGCCCAATGCACTTGGATGGTTTGTCGATTCTGTATGTTGTGGTAATGAGTGAATTTGAATAAAGCAGAACATCTCTGATCATGACTAGGTTGCTTTATCATATATCGCTTTGACTACCGTCCTGTTTGTCTTCCCCCCGTCAAGCACGGTTACGGGAAGCAGTATGAGTGAGTTTACCTGTGGGGCTCTCTATGACAGTATGTTCGCTAACCAACCTATATAGATTACTGTATTGCAGCATTCGCTGTTATTATCATCATCTCCGTTTTCCAATGGTTTGTGGATGGAAGGAAGAATTTCACGGGTCCTCGTGCCGATATCACTCTCGACGCACTGGACACCATGCCTACCAGAGAGGATTTCGATCCCAATATGCATGAAAAGTAACTTGCTGGTCTGGGGCTAGCTAGGCCCGGTAGTGGTACATCGAGGACCCTACATTATCCCTACCAGTTTCTCGCCTGTGGGATAGGATTCAGTGGAAGTTTACACTGTATGATTGTTTATATATATTGCCAAGAAGCAGAGAGGCAAGTGCTGCATTGAGCTTTAAACAGTCCAGAGCCAATTAGGGATTCAGAACGCTGGCCTGACTATGCGGCAACCTCTGTTGACCGGACATGATCCAGAATCATCCTGACTCATATGTGTTTCGCTTCTTTCATGTCCTTGGACTTCCTTTTGGTGCCGTATATCAATATCACATATCTTGCACTTTATCGTTTTTTTGGTTCCTATCCCTTTTCGTTTGTCAAGATACAAAATGAAAAATGTCGCAGTACAACCCTACTCCTGTAGCTGGAATCCCCAACCTAGTCAAGCATTGGTATAAATCCTTGCCACTAGATACCCCGGTATCGTCAGGCAAAGGAAGGCAGTGATCGCCGAGTTCGTCGGCTGAGAGAGGCCCGTTAGTGTCGACGTAGAGGATAGCCGTGACAGGCAAAGCATTTTAAACGAGACTTCTTGGGACGTATTTGCAACATCTGATCAGGGGTCTAAGTCGAAACAACTAAAGAGCACACAGAAATGAGTTGCCGGGCAATAGTCGGGAAGCCCCCGTAAAACCGAGATGTCTCTGTCGATCTTTCTGTCCGAGCGGCATGGCGTTAGAAAGGCTGGAATACCCCGCAGCCACCATTGCCACGGCAAGACTCAAGTGTTTCAGGTAAATGAAGAATACGGTATAGAAGTATAGAAACAAGATGTCTATTCCAGTGTAGAGCCGCGGTAAAACATAATTGGAAGGAAAGACTATGTAACTATCCCGTCTAACATTGATATTTGTATAAAACTTCTCCATACTTCGTATATTTATGTGAGTCATTCATGCTTCACTTGTCCTGCACATCGATCTAATCTCCTGGGCCTAGAATTTGTTAATTAGCGGAAATATATCGGGCGTCGCATCCTTCAGCCAAATGACTGCCAAGCCCGGGGTTTCCCCAATGGCGTTGGGTTGGCTTGGCCCATAGCAATATAGTCCAATCAGTTCGATCATTTATTGTGCAACCCCGGCATTCGTCCTGCACTTGGCAACGTCGATGCTGATCATCTGTGCAGGGGCTAGTTGAGCGAGACTCTTCAAAGAATGCTCAATCTAATAAATAACTCTTCATGATTGGACTTTTTGTCCGCACCCTGTAAAAAGTGTAGCATAACCTTGGACGGCAACAACTAACTCGGGAATGAGTGAAGTGCAAAGCAGCGAGGCATGACAATATAAAAGGAACCTTCCTCAACAGCTAGTTTTTTTTGTATCCAATTCAACCATTCACTTTGCTTCTAACAAGCTACAGCTTCCCTAAGCATCATGAAGTCCGCCGCAGTTGTACTAGTTGGCTCATTGTCTACCATTGTTGCTGGACATGGCTACCTTGTTACCCCGGACAGTCGAACCAAGCTCGGATTCCAGGTTAGACCCTTGGATGAACTGAGTATCAAGGACATCCCTTTGGCTGACATTACTTAGGCTGGAATTGACACATGTCCTGAGTGCACCATCCTCGAGCCCGTTTCCTCTTGGCCCGATCTTGACGTAGCCCCGGTTGGCCGCAGCGGACCATGCGGATACAATGCCCGTGTAAGCGTCGACTACAACCAACCGGGCAGCGATTGGGGCAAAGAGGTTGTTAAGTCTTACAAAGCTGGCGATGTCATTGACGTTGTGTGGTGTGTTGATCACAACGGTGATCACGGCGGCATGTTCACCTACCGTATCTGCCAAGATCAAGCTCTTGTGGACAAGTTCCTAGACCCGGATTACCTGCCAACCGACGAGGAGAAGCAGGCGGCCGAGGACTGCTTCAACAAAGGTCTTCTTGATTGCACCGACGTCGATGGACAGGCCTGCGACTACAGTGCCGACTGTGGTGAGGGCGAAGCTTGCCACCGCAATGACTGGTTCACTTGCAATGGCTTTGACGATACCAAGTGCCAAGGCGTCGATAATTCTGAGCTTGACTCCTGCAAAACAACAATCGCCGGTGGTTACACTGTCTCGAAGAAGATCAAGATTCCGGATTATGTCTCGAACCACACTTTGCTCTCCTGGAAGTGGAACTCTTTCCAGACTGGTCAGATCTATCTTTCTTGTTCCGACATTGCTATCCAGTAAGTGGATAGTGAATTGCCTGGTATCTGCATAGGTATATGTTGCAGAGAGGAATGAATCTTGAGAATGGAAGGACAAGGACTACGAGAGCCAAGAAATATTGGGTTGTTTAACGCGCCATACGAAGCATATCTTCCGGGCCCCTGTACATGTATATGATAGATTACAGCAATATACGATTATTGGCTTATTAGAAAGCACGGAGAAGTGATCAATTGATTCCAGTAGATAGACTCTATATATCTTCATACGTATAAAATCCCTTTTGCCCTCACAAAGTCGATAGAGCCAAGATACCAAAAATGCTAGCGATGGTCCAGGAGGGAACTCTCAAAGAAGACCCCACCCCAGACTTTACATCACTCTCTGCCGTACCAGTCGCAGTACTCGTTCCAGTACCAGTTGCAGTAACATCATTCCCTCCACTAGCCTTTGCACCGGTGGCAGTAGCGTCTGCCGAAGATACAGTGACAGTGTGCACCAACGATGATGCAAAGGTCCATGTGAAAACATCACCACTGACCGGGGTAGAGACGACGCCATCCAAATTATACAAGGATTTCGTGCCATTGGCCGGCAGGTTGCCGGGAGAGTAGAATTTGGTGATCCCACCAGCGTCGGCACGACCAAAGCCCAGATCTCCAGCACAATCATACTTCTCGAGGTAAGGTCCGCAGTCTTCCCAGTGGCCGGGATTGAGAAGGCCGACAAACCATTCATCGGCAGCCAGTAGTGAGGGTTGAGTGTCCGGGCAGGTGCCCCAGATACTGAATAACATCATTAGCAGCAGAAAGGTAAAAAAATGCTCTTTGAGCTCTGGGGTTGGATCATACGCGGAGATAATAGCACTGAATGAACAGCAGATACATGCCTGAGCGTACTCAGTTATCGCATCAACATTGGTCATCACTTGACCTATATTTGTCTGGTTATTCGAGCACGTATTCATCTGATTGTTAATCAGGTATAATTTTTGTTCGATTTGACCGGTGTTGCAGGAACAGGAATCAGGGACATCATCCGGCGTCGGCCAGTACGGTAATCCATCTCGGTCTGGGTTGAGACAGAAGCTGATGTAGTCCAGGGCTGTAGCTTGGTACTCGCAAGAGTAGACCTAAGATTGATATTCAGATAAAAGCTACATGAATTACAAAAGGGCTCTTACCTTGTTCCAACAACTCTGGCCTGCACAATCAATCTGAAGAGCGGACCTTTCGCATTCACAAGCGTTGATGCAGTCGACTCCCAGACCAGGACACTGCTCGTTCATGCAGGATGTGCTTCCACCGCATGAGTTGTAGCATGATTCACCTCCCCCGGCGCAATTGTTGTTTACGCAGTTCGAGTACGTGGTGTCTGCATTCTCGTAGCAGGTTGCGAAGCCCTTGGGGTCGGCACAGGAGGATGAGTCAAAATAACCGACTTCCTTAGCAGACGATAGAGAAGAAAGGGCTGCTAGAGCTAACAACGCACACGATGAGTGACTCATGCTAGCAGGTATTTTAACGTGATAAACAATTTTTCTCCACAAAATAGCATGTCTAGAAGAATCACTAGTACTTATATTTTCAATGTACACAAGGACGCCATAAGGCTAGCGCCACAGGCTCGAACAGGTCCAATCAGGCCCAAAGAGATCTTGCCATAAACAGTCTTGGAATCTCCTCATTTACCTATTTTGGGGTCAGATTCGTCTTCTCGTCTAATCTTCCCCCCTGTGGTCTAAGCTGGAAATGCCAAGCCCAAACGGATCCCGTTGGTCCTCACTGCAGCCTATTACAACCTCTCCCTCTACCTAACTCCGTACCTATCACGGTGTATCCGAAGCTGGTGTGTCCCATTCTAATCTGCACGGGGTTTAGCCTCATAGTGTCGGGTTCTGGTCCCTTGCTTTTGGAATATACCGCTCACATGTACTTCATGCTCTCTGGATCACCACTTCATTTTCTCGGTTTTGCCGTTTACTCTCGGTTTGTTTTCGGTTTGTGGATAAATTGCTAGGAAATAATAGATAGAACACAAACTATTGCTAAGCAACTTGCATCTCATTGAACAGCTGCCAAATGACTAACGATGGCATTTATAAACCCTTATCCGCCTTGCTCATTTGCATGCAGGGAGTCTTTCTCTGCCATTTTGGCATGATGCTCGAGAACTCCACTGCTGCAGAAGCTCCTGCTCTCGACCAACCTTCCACCGATATAGACAATATTCATGAACCCACGAACACTTTCCATTCGAACGGAAATGTCGCGATCGACAACAGCCTGCTCCAGCAGAAGAAGGTCCGGGTCCTCATTGCGGGTGCTGGGTTTGGAGGTCTGCTGTTCGCAGTGCGACTGCTCCAGTCGGGGTTTCTTCGTGCGACTGAGATCCTCTTCGTGGATGCAGCAGGTGGCTTCGGAGGAACGTGGTGGAACAAATATCCCGGCTTGGCCTGCGATATTGAAAGTTACACTTACATGCCCTTGTTAGAGGAAACAAAGTACATGCCGTCGCAGAAGTATGTCAATGGGCCGGAACTGAGGGAACACGCGAATCGAATTGCCGGTCAATGGAATCTCAGTGAACGGACTTTATTCCAAACCGTGGTTAATAAGTTGGCTTGAAATGACCAGGATCGTCAATGGACAGTCCATGTCACACCACATGGCCAGTCACCCACTGCAATACAATCTGATTTTGTCATATTGGCTACCGGGTTGCTGAATTCTCCGAAAATACCAAAATTGGACGGCCTTGACACCTACAAGGGGAAGGTTTTCCACACCTCGCGCTGGGACTATGAGTACACTGGAGGAAGTCCAAACAGCCCAACCATGCGTATACTACAAGACAAGACAATTGGATTTGTCGGAACGGGTGCATCTGCCGTCCAAGTTATCCCACACCTTGCCCAGTGGGCAAAGAAAGTGATCGTGTTTCAACGCACGCCGTCTGCTGTAGATTGGCGTTGCAACCACCCCACGGATCGCACCTGGTGGGCGAAAATGGTACAAGGAGGCTTTGGGTGGCAACGAGAGCGCATGGAGAATTTCAACGCCTTCTGCTCGAATGAGGATCCTCTCCCAGATGTGGACCTTGTCGATGATGGTTGGACCAAGATGCGGTCTTTCAGTGTACTGATTGGGAGTCCCTCTAGCCTTGACCCGGACCATCCTACTCGGACGCATCAATTGGACTTACATCGCCAAGAGGCGATCCGCCGTCGCGTGGAAACTACCGTGACTGACCAAGAGACTGCTCGAGTTTTGAAGCCGTGGTATCCTGGGTGGTGCAAACGGCCGTGCTTTAGTGACAACTTTCTCACGGTATTCAACCGGTCTAACGTGTCTCTGGTAGACACTAACGGGAAAGGGATCCGGGCTGTGATAGATCGAGGAATCTCGGCAGAGGGCCAAGAGTATGATTTGGACGCCATCATTTTTGGGACCGGCTACAGTCTTAGAGGCAGTGCCGATCGTGGGGATCTGACTGTCACGGGACGTAACAACCGGACTCTCCAGAAAAAATGGCAGAAAGGGCTGACTTCACTCCATGGAGTAATGACCAATGGATTTCCTAACCTGTTTTTTCCGGGTCCCTATCAAACAGGAGCGTCAGCAAACCAGTTCTATGTTCTAGATCAGCTTGCCGTTTATGTCGCCCACATCATTTCGGAGGCCGGCAAATTGACCTCGAAGCGGAACCCAGGTGTCACCGTTGCCGGGTTTACTATTGAGCCTAGCTCTCGCTCGGAAGGAGAATGGACTGCCAAGGTTTTGATGAGAGCGCGAGCACTGGGAGGTATTCTGAATTGCACTCCGGGGTACTTCAATCGAGAGGGGTTCCAATTCAGCGGTTTGGAGGTTTGCGGGCGGCACAGTTCAGTATCTGGGGAGAGGGGATCAAGAGTTATGTGAAAGAAATTGAGGGTTGGCGACGGACGGGCGGTTTGGCCGGACTTGACATTCAGTCTCGACATGACACGTAGATTTGGGAATCATGTTCGAACATAATATCTCTATATTTTTTGTATTTAAAAGTTTGTTTAGTTTAATTAAAACGAAAGCTCTGTCTGGTACTGCTGTAGGGAGGCAAGTCTTGATGCAGGTGCAACCAAGCATCCGGGTCCTGGACTCGAGACCCCTGTACGGAGTACAACGTAGGACAATCAAAATCCAACCCCTGTTAGTTAAAGGATGTGTCAAATGAGTGTGTCAGATTTAAGAGAAAAAGAATGGAATGCCAATCAGAGTCGAGGCTATCCATGGATGTATGGCTATGTACCTACCTAGGTATGTATTGAAGTCCAAAAGAGGGTATTGAAGTAATAACCTTGGAATATAAGTCCTCACCGGTGACCAGATCCAGTGCTCAGACAACCTAGGTAATCCCGGGGTAGTATTCCCCAGAAACCCTAACTTAAAGCCGGAAGATCCGGAGAGTTCTCCATGTTCTTGAGGCCCTAATGAGTATGGAGTAGTGCATGCCTTGGAAACAACGAAGTCCAACCCCGTACATCGATAGATATTTCCCTCTCAAGGACAAAATATTTCCACTCCAACGGAGACTGTTTACCGGTATCGGAGATGATTCTCTCGGCTCGCTCCATTTTCTCCTTTACTTTTCTTCGGTCGGGGAAAATCCCAGGCCCTCAACTCCCCAACTTCGGTCCCCGTTGTATGGCTAATGTGGGTCACTCATGCCACCATTTCCACCGAGAACTTCCAACCGAGAACATATGGTAAGTTTCCCATCGGTTCCTCTGTACTCCGTAAGCCGAGCACAGACGGGCACGGGGTAGCATTTGCTGTATTTGGCCGCTCCAGAGTTGGGTCGGTAACAGTGAGGGTTCAAAGATTTAGTAGTCACAATTTGCGACATCGAATAAACATGCCACGCTCAAGCGCGCCGTCGAGACAGCTTAAGGTAGCTAAGAGACAAGCACAAAATCCCGATAATTGTCCGCTCATTCATCTTATGGGGGGATATTTGGCACGGGATAGACTGCGAAAAGTCGACTTCACGTGTTAGCTAAGACAAAATGCGGAGATGAAAAGCTGAGAAGGTTTCATGTCCCCGTTGTGTAACTGGCTAGTTTCCCCGTGGGGGAAAGCCTCGAAAGCCCATCTCTGCCCTCGGGAATCTTGTGTACTGATAGATGACCCACTTATCTGGCTCGGCAATGCCCGAGCTGCGAGCCACTTTGACAGTGTTGATCATGTTGGTTTTATTTTGGTCTTTTCGACTACGTATAACATACGGCAAGGAACATAAGCAGTAAGCACAAGCAGACCTGAAACTAATCTATCATGATTATTCTTACGGTGTATCCATGGATCCTGCCTATACTAGTACCTAGGTAGTCAGCTTACCCTATGCCAAGACTTGTTTTTTTATTTCCCTTAAAAGTAAAGGGGAGAGTGTGATTTTGTGGCGTCCCCAATGTCTGTGCTTCGGCTTGCCATCAATGTGACATTGACATGAATACAGTAGGTTTTAGCCTAAAAGTGATCGGCTGTGAACGACAGTTCCTCTAGGTCACCAGACTCATATGTGAGTCAGTTTTTCTTCCATTACCGAATAAGTTAAATACCTGGGTAGTAGATAGTGTACTAAATATAAAAATAACCTGGGGAAGGTACCTGTTGGAGTCACAGAAAAACCAAAGAAAATTCTTTGGGCACGTGGCGCATAGTCCCATGGTAACCAACCAATTAGAGTTGATTTCCCCGCGGACCCTCTATCCTAAAGTGGGCATCTCCGGTTTCTAGGCCCGAGGCTCTGTTTGGTTTTCAAGTGATTTTGGTGGATTTTGTCACTTTGACCTATGTTGTACGGAGTATATCTGGTAGTCGATGAGACAGGGATAGGTGGGATCATTTATGGGGGTTACAGCCAATCAGATCCTCTGATCTTACGGTTTTACGGCTTAGGCCATGCAGCACTTCCCCGGTTTTCTATACTTGCCGTTTCCATCGCGTGGTCAACTTTCCAGAGCCGACTTGGCTACACAGTCATTCCAGCCGATTTCTAGATTTTTCTCTTGTATTTTATGCCGATAGTAACCAAGCCGAATATGGATTAGATTAGATTATAATTTTCCCGGTCGTTTGCTTTTTTTTGTTTTCTTTTTTCGTTTTGCTGGGCCTGGGGCAGGCCTGGGGAGAAGCTCAAGTCTCTCTCTTCCCCCACAATATAAATCTTTCTTCCTCCCCTGTCCCTTCCTTTCCTCTTCTTCCTTACTCATCTCTCGCCTCACATTATCTTTCTTTGAGACATCTCACTTCATCTCTTTCTGGATCTTTTCTAAACACAGCTACTCTCATCGACTCGCTACCATGCCTGGTGGAGCAGTCATCTCTGGGCCGGTCGACGCCACGGTTGTCGAGGCCCCGGTCACATTCAAGGCCTACCTGATGTGCGCCTTTGCTGCCTTTGGTGGTATCTTCTTCGGTTATGACTCTGGTTACATCAATGGTGTTCTCGGCATGGATTACTTCCTCCATGAGTTCTTCGGTGCTGTGAGTTTCAACGTCCCCGCCCAGTTTCCAGAATATCACTAACCGCACCTAGGATGCCACCAGTATTCCCGCCTCTCGAAAGTCGCTCATCGTTTCCATTCTCTCCGCTGGAACCTTCTTTGGTGCCCTCATCGCCGGTGACCTGGCTGATTGGTTTGGTCGTCGGATTACTATCATCTCTGGCTGCGCCATTTTCATCGTCGGTGTCGTTTTGCAGACCGCTTCTGTCAGCGTTGGACTTCTTGTTGCCGGTCGTCTCATTTCTGGTTTCGGTATCGGATTTGTCTCCGCTATCATCATTCTCTACATGTCTGAAATTGCACCCCGCAAGGTCCGTGGAGCCATCGTCTCTGGTTACCAGTTCTGCATCACCATTGGTTTGATGCTGGCTTCGTGTGTGAACTATGGCACCCAGGATCGTACAGACAGTGGGTCATACCGGATCCCCATTGCCCTCCAAATGCTCTGGGCTCTCATTTTGGCCTTGGGGTTATTCATGCTGCCCGAGTCGCCTCGATTCTTCATCCGCAAGGGCCAAAAGGATAAGGCTCGCACTGTGCTGGCCCGTATCCGTGGCCAGCCCGAGGATTCGGAGTTTGTCGAGCGCGAACTGAATGAGATCGACGCCAACAATCAATACGAAATGATGGCAATCCCCCAGGGTGGATACTGGACCACCTGGTTCAGCTGCTTCACCGGAAGCCTCTGGCACCCTAACAGCAACCTTCGTCGTACTATCCTGGGTACCTCGCTGCAGATGATGCAACAGTATGCCTTCCTCTCCTCCTGCTATCGAAGAGAAACTAACAAGCTATAGATGGACAGGTGTCAACTTCATTTTCTACTACGGAACCACCTTCTTCCAGGATCTCAAGACAATTGATGATCCTTTCCTGATCAGCATGATCACTACAATCGTCAATGTCTTCTCTACCCCCATCTCCTTCTACACCATTGAGAAATTCGGACGTCGCCCTTTGCTCCTTTGGGGTGCCCTGGGTATGGTTGTGTGCCAGTTCATTGTCGCCATTGTTGGTGTCACCACCGAAACGCAGAACAAGAGTGCTGTCAGTTCAATGATCGCATTTATCTGCATCTACATCTTTTTCTTTGCTAGCACCTGGGGCCCCGGTGCTTGGGTCGTCATTGGTGAAATCTTCCCTCTACCCATCCGGTCCCGCGGTGTTGCCCTCTCCACCGCGTCCAACTGGCTCTGGAACTGCATCATCGCAGTCATCACTCCTTACATGACTGAGGCCGACAAAGGTAACCTTGGTCCCAAGGTGTTCTTCATCTGGGGTTCTCTGTGTACCTGTGCCTTTGTCTACACCTACTTCCTCATTCCCGAAACCAAGGGCCTGACCCTTGAGCAGGTTGACAAGATGATGGAAGAGACTACTCCTCGCACTTCCTCTAAGTGGCAGCCTCACAGCACCTTTGCTGCTGATATTGGAATGGAGGAGAAGACTACTCAGGCACCCAGCGTGATCCAGAAGGAGGTCTAATCCATCGGACTGTTTCTGACGTGGTGGTTCTCTTGTTCTCGCCTTTTGCGTAGCTCTGGTTCACTCCCCGCGGGTCTTACTTCAATTATTGCCCCTATCACGCGTTGACGGTTTCATGCGATTATTGCCCCTGATATCCACGAATATGTATGTAACATAATTTAATCCAATTCTGAGGGCTTTTGATACAATTTTCTTTTTTCCTTCTTGTAGACAACCATTCGACTATCACGTTGCTTGATACCAAAAATTTCCACAGACGTCGGGGACATAGCCTTGAATACATATGTATGATAATCGCTATGGGAACATGAAATAAATTCATGGGGGATGTAGTTAAAAGATGCAGTCGTCAGGCTGAGTGTGCAAAACAACCCCCCAGAGGTGCAACTCATGAGAAGTTGCTTCGTATTCTCTCGCAATACAAGGTTGAAACCCACATCTACCAATATCCACCAACCCTCGACATCAAAAGATCTTCGGACAGCAAGCAATTGCCAAGCCTTTCCTGTTCTTATATCAGCGTCTTGGCGACATCCATTGATGGCCCGAACATGATGTTTTTCAAGGAGACAGATTGAACGGGAAAATGCTCTCCTGATAAGGCAAAATTTTTCACATGT
Source organism: Penicillium sp. CF05 (assembly GCA_002916455.1). Lineage (NCBI taxonomy): Eukaryota > Fungi > Ascomycota > Eurotiomycetes > Eurotiales > Aspergillaceae > Penicillium > Penicillium sp. CF05. Next base: position 43,582 of record PKQL01000036.1, read on the forward strand.
GCGTCCTGCATTGATCAAAATTCAAGGCTTCTTTGATAACAAGACTCGGAGTTCGGCATGTTCACTGTTGATTGATACAGATATCCATAGCTATCGGAGCTGCATTCTCCGCTGACTGTTCTCACAGGGGACCTCGGGGCGGGACCGCCAAGACCGAATACGTATACAGACCACGCACGTTACGACGAAGACTCCTAGTGCCATGCGGACAAGGACTTGTTCTATGAAGATCATACTTGGGCCGCGTCCTTGATTCCCCGCATGCAAAATTGCGAAACTCCCAATGGTTAGTATTTCCTTGACAGGGAATTAGTGCCAGCATGATCGACGGTGGATTCGACACAATTGGTTAGAGTTGCTGCCGAACTAGACCTCTGGCTCTTTCACAACCTCCCGATGTCCTATCAGCGGCAAGCGATTTCAGCCATTTGCCCTATGATATCGCAGTATTATTCATAGATGGTTGAGCTCCGCCGAGGAGGCCTGCAGTTACCAGGATGCCTTCCTTTCTCGCTGAGAAACGTTCCGCGTTTCATTCGTCAATGCAGGCCCAGAACTACTCCATATCCCTCGTCACCTTCATACAAATGCCGTTTTATCACAAACTGGTCTATCCTGAATCTAGCCATGCTCCGCCTTGGTATTGTCCAGGGAGGCAACAGGAAGGTATAAAACACCAAGACACCCGGGTCTGGTATCCTCAACTTCCTCATTCACTTTCGCCATCAATTGCCTCGTTACCTCGATCATGGTTCATCTCTCGGCTGTTGTTGCTATCGGCCTGACTGCTCTGGCTGGCATTGTGTCTGCTCACCCGGGACATGATGTTAAAGCTGAAGCTGCCGAGCGAGCTGCATTTCTGAAAAATGCCCCTGTTCACTCGCGCAGCCTTGCACAATGTGCCTCTCGCCTTCAGCGTCGAGGCCAGCAAAGCCGAAACGTGGCTCGTCGCCACATGGCCGTGAAGAACATACGTCGCCGCCTGGGTCTTCAGCCTAGTATGTTTCGAAGTCAATGCCAAACACTATCACGTTCTAACAAGCCCATAGCCAACCACTTGCTCAAGGCACGCTCCGATAGCGCCCTGGATACTTCACATCACTCCAATCTCACAGGGGTGGATTCTTCTACCGACCCCGATGTGTTGTTTGGCACCGATGCGACCTGCATTCTCGGACCTGAGGTCACCCAGGGACCTTACTGTTAGTTTTCCATTTCTGTTTTATGGTTGAAATTTACTAACGTGGCTTAGATGTCACGGGCGAATTGGTTCGTGAAAATATCGCGGAATCCCAGGAGGGTATTCCTCTCTACATGGACATCCAGCTGATCAACACCAACACCTGCGAACCCATTCCGGAGATCTACATGGACCTGTGGCACTGCAACTCCACCGTAAGTAAACTCTCCACTCACTGTATTCCTTATGGATCGTTCCACTCACATTGATCATCACAGGGTGTCTATTCTGGAGTCGTCGCCAGTGGAAACGGGAACTCTGACGATGAGACTAACCTCAACACTACTTTCAACCGAGGTGTCCAGAAAAGTAACAAGGAAGGTGTCATTCAGTTCCAATCAAACTTCCCAGGCCATTACACTGGCCGGGCAACTCACATCCACGGTAAGATACCCAGATACGTGATCCTCCCTTCATGGCTATTGTCTTTTTTTGTCTGCTGTTTCTTTATGTTTGCACGGTGGCATTTGCCACATCCTCCTAGTTGAAATCGATTCCAATATTGACTAACTTCCTCAATAGTCCTCACCCACCCAGCCAACGAGACTAAGGTTCTTGCAAACGGAACCATCTCCGGTCTCTATACCTCGCACTCGTCGCACGTTGGACAGATTTTCTTCGACCAGGATCTCATTTCCGCCGTTGATGAGGTCGCCCCGTACTCAACCAACACACAGGAGCTGACGGCCAACGCCGACGACAGTATTCTCGCCGAAGAGCTCGATACCATTGACCCGTTCATGGAATACGTCTACCTAGGCGATGATATCTCCGATGGAATCTTCGCTTGGATCACAGTTGGTATGGACCCTACCCAGGACACCACTGTTACCCCTGCGGCTTACTACACTGAGGAGGGTGGTGTTGAGAATGAGAATTCCGGTGCTCCTGGTGGCGGTGGTTCGCCCCCAGGCGGTGTCCCAAGTGGTGCTGCCCCAACTGCCTCGGCCGCGCCTCCCTAAATGACAGTTTTTTCGCTGTCGCAATGATTGAGGGTGTTTCTGATGGGTTCTACCTCGGTCTTTGTACCGGGCTTGTGGCCATAGATTTGTAACTGGTTCTTAAAACGTTACAAATGTTACTCAGAGATAAATTGCTATCCGTCATGAACACGCTCGTCACAATAGGGACTTGCTCTTTCTGTCATTTATATTGCGAACAATCTTACTTGGTGCAAGATACAAGGGACCGCTGTCACGGTATTAATTTTGATCGTTATGTAGTACTACATAGTAGAATACGCAGCCATCTTCTACGCCCAGCCATATGAATGGTACATACATCTAGTCTATCAACGACCTCGCGTTCGTCGTGTCGGGCGAGGTACGTATTCAGGTTCTGCGTCTTCACCCTCGCCATTATCTACCTCGTTGTCGGAACCTGAGGAGATAGACACAGGCGGTGAGTCTGCAACAGGCGATCCAGATTCAACTGGCTCGTTATCATCGGAATCATTGGCATCAGTGTGGGAGGGACCCGCATGATTCCGCTTCTGATCGTGGTGCTCAACAATCAACCCATCGTCTGCATCATCTTCATGACCAGGAAGAAGAAAGCCACCACCATGATCAATCGCATTATATGACGACTCCCGATCAGGCATTTCTTCGCCATCGCCGTCATCGTCCGATTCCTCCCCCCGCTTTTTCTTCTGTGTAGCGAAGGGATTATGCGAATCGCGCTCCCGATCAGCATCGGGATCCCCACCCCCATACTCGTCTCTCACCCGCTCCATAATCCGTAACCCGAATAGAAACTTCCTCCACGTCTGCAAGATCTTCTTCTCAGCCTTAAGCTCTTCCTTCTTCCTCTTCTCCGCAGCCTCAACCTTCCACGCATCCCTAAGTAAACCCTCATTCTCAGCTGCGACAACAACACCCTGAATAACCGGTACAGCCATCTTCGACCCAAACTCGAACCCCGTCACTGCCTCCGCATAGTCAATGCCAAGCTTCTTACACACGCGCACAGTACCAGGTAAGGGGACATGCGCCGCCCCGGCGGGGACCATACTCGGCACGAAACAGTCCATGTTACCATATTCGTTCTTGGGGATGCGGCCATCCTGAATAGGCGGAGGGATAATATATTCCGTCTGGTCACGCGCGTACAGACCCTGCAGTGGTTTCTCGCCAGTCTGGCGGTGCAGTTCGTCGACTTCGCGTTTGCGCATGAGCGTCACGGCGCGAATAGGGACGCGCTTGAGGGCTACCGCGCCTGGTTTCGGCTGGCGACCTTCTTTGTGCCAGCTTTCGGCGGAGAGGCATTTCAGCACGTCTGCTCGTTGGAACACGGGTTCTTCTTTGGCCCGGGCGCCTTTTCCGGCGATGAAGGTTCGGACGGGCTCGGCGCCGGGGCGGAGAGCTTCTTCGCGGCGGAGGAAGCGCTCTAGCACAAATTCGGTCGAGGTTCGGAGACTTTGGAGGGTATCGACGGTTTGAGTCGCTTTCTTTTTCTCGGGTTGGTTGGGTTGTAGATCTCGCGTTTCTTCGAGTTCGTCGACTGCTGTTTTGCTCTTGCGGGCTCGCTGGTACCCGCGCATTACCATCCCGAACCAGTCGAAGGCGATGTAGTGCCCGCGTGGTCCTACTGGTACTTTTTCCAAGGGTATTCGGAAGCCCTTCGTTTTGCCGGGCCAGGTCCGCCGTCGAAGGTATCTTGTTGTGACCTCTTTGGCGGTACCGTCTGACGAGTGGGCAACAACATAGCATATAACTTGTTTGGCCCGGTCTGATTTTGCACCGCGAGGCTCGAAGTTTGCTTGTAGGTCTGTATCTGCAAACGGCGCCACAGGGTTGGAAAGTACAAGCGGATCGACAGATATAATCTCATTCGTGACGGGTGAGGCAACTTCGGTCCAGTAGATAGGAAATGGCAGATCCTTGTCAAACTGTTTGCGCCCTTTCGTTGGCACTTTATTTTCGGCTGAATCAGTATCGGACTCGGGTCCTTCCGACTCCCCTTTGTTCGCGGGTTCCTTATCTGCCTTGGAAGGTGTGACAGGTGTGTAGGTCTCTCCCTTGGTCCAACCAAAGCCCAGCGGCTGCAAACTACCCACAAGTCTGGCCTCAATGCCTAAAGCGCGGGCGAGAGCCGTGAAGAGCTGTGCGCCGACGTCCCGCGATCCCTGCATACTCTCGGCGATCGCGCGGAATTCGTCAAGGTTGGTGATACGCTCACCATGGCGCTCTGGGTCATGCTCTTCCTCGCGAAATTCGGTGATTGCAGCTTCAAGAGCAGATACTGGTCGGTATCCATACTTTCGCAGTCCTGGCGCCGTGATGCGAAACTGCTTCCTCCAGTATGCGACCAGCACCTTGATCAACGTAATGATTGGGTCGCCACGGCTCATATCCGGCTGGCCTGGCTCCAGTCGTTCTGAGCCATCGCTCCAGTCTTTATTCTTCTGGGCCTTTTTGCCCTTCTTCTTACTCTTGGGCGGTTCAGGTTTTGGCTCTGGGAGTTCTAAGCCCGACGCTATGCGCCATTTCTTGACTTCTTTGTGGATCCCTTCCGGGAGATTTTTGCGCAGGATCTCATGGACTTTGGAATCATTGCTCCAGGCATTGCGGATAGCGTTGTGGAAAAGCAAGCATTGGACATGCATACAGTGTGTCTGGATCCGGATTTGGCGTTCGATCTTACTAGGGCCCTTTTTACCATCCAGAAGATCAGACACGTGTGTCTCATTCTGATCTAGGGTCAATTCTAGGTCCTGTAGCTCTGGGGCTGCGACTGTAGGTGTAATGGCGCTGGTCTTCGTGTCTATCGCGTCCTCCCAGTCAATATCCTCTTCTTCATCTTCGGATTCATCAGACGCCTGGGGTGCATCGCCCTTGTTGAGGAGACCTTCAGGTGCGTCGCTCAAAGAGTTGGAGTCGGAGTCGGAGTCTGAGAGGTGGAACGGAGCATGGGTAGCTTGGGGAGGAGCTTGAGGATTATCGGGCCGGGCCTGGCGCTTGGCCGGGGGCGGGTCCTCGGAGGATACGCGCTTGCGGGGGAGGAAGGGTGGCATGCGAATGAATGTGAAGATGTGAAATAATAAGGGARTTGGAAGTCGCCGAATGTCGGAGATGGCGATGAAGGGGGAGAGTCGTCATCGGCCGCGGCCGAGGTTGCGCTTTATTTTATTCTCTTTGCTTTGCAACTTTGCAACTTTGAAACTTTTGCTATTACCTATGTTAACCTTACAAGATTATCTGACTCTTTGAAAAGATATATCAATTCATTCTATCAAATCATCCAAATTAAAATGGCAGCAGTCAAGCGATTCTTCTCTTCCCCCCGCTTTGCGGTGGCGGGGGCCAGCAATGACACTCATAAGTTTGGATACAAGAGTAGGAGAACACATTCTGTTGGCATTTGTATGGAGAACTAAATCACTACAGTCCTCGCCTGGTATCATCAACACTCCCTACCGGTGACTCCGCTCAATCCCCGAGCAGCGCAGATCACCCTCCCCTCGCGCGCTTACGATACAGTCCCCTCACCGTCCAGTTTGCCATCGCCGGCGCAGACTTCCCTCTCAGTGGTGACTCCCCCGGCTGTGACCCTCCAGGTGCTGCAGGAAGCACACTCGGTGGGAATCCCTGCAATCTGGTTACAGCCTGGTACCTTTGACAATCAAGTGCTGGAATACGCTCACAGTCACTTTGAGGCGGTTATTGCGGGAGATGGGGGACAGGGTGGCGAGGGATGGTGCGTTTTAGTTGATGGTGATGAGGGATTGGAGGCAGCTGGAGTACAGTGGACCAGCCAGCGATTGTAATTTCAATATGAGAATGGAGTAATACGCAGTACTTACTCCATGGGATATATGAGAATGTCATGTAGGGGGGTGTAAATAGTATGAGACAAAGAGGTGACTTGTAAGGGAAAACACTAATCCTGTCACGGCCAATATCCAACCTCTCGCTTTTTTTTTTACCTTCATTCTTCTTTTTTTTTTTTCTCCGATTTTGATCTTTGATCTTTTGGTCTTTGTTTATCTTACTCTCTTCTTTCCTTTGAAAATGCCCGACATGCACGCTGTCTTCAACTCTTCTTCACCACCTAAACTCGATCTCTCAAATGCGCCCTCTCAGCTATTCCAAGTACCAGCCTCCACGGCTTCCACATCGCTCTATTCTCTTTCACTCAGTCGAAAGCGACCACGTCGTAACACAGAGAAACTTTCGTCTCATTTTGAGTCCAATTTCACCGAGTCCCCGATGATCCACCCCAACTACCGCTCAGTCAGCGTAAGTGGAGGCAACGATTTCCAAGCTTCTGCCGAGCTAGATTACCGCCCGAACCGATACCGTGAATCCTTCCTCCCACACTCATTCGATTCCAGCGACGAGTCAGCAAATCTAGCAGACTACAACGGCAGTCGCAAGCGTAGCCGCCGTGATTCTTGCGTCATATCCGCAAGCCCCGATGGCCCTAACAACACAACACCCACAGGCTGGGGCCGGACCGTGATCAAAGCCGTGAGCAAAGTTCTCGATCTATGCTGGACTGGCGCATTCCGAGGGTTCTATGCAGGAGGAGGACAGGGCTACGACCTGTCATCCAGCCCCGCGACAACCCTCGAATCCAGCTGGCAGCCCTCGGCCAGCCCATCCGCCGAGAAAGACATGTACAGCCCAAACACATTTTGCTCGACGCCCGTACCGGGCCAATATCCAGATGACGAGGTCGATCGGAGCTGGGTGGTGGTCCCCGAGACCTCGGATCAGTTCGTGGGTAGCAGCGAGAGCCCGTCACTCCGCACACGACGCACTTTCCAGGCATCGAGTCCTCGCCGCAAATCTGCAGTGATGCCCCGGCTCGCTAAACGGGTCGCTTATTCTTCTGCCAGACCCCACTCGCCTACGAAGGGACAGGGGGACTTGTCATCCCCGCGGTTGAAGGATGTTCCTGCGTCTGATATACAGCGACAGGCTGCTAAGATGCGCCGGAAGGAACGAGAAGAAGATGCTAGTCTCCAACGATTGAATAAGCAGTTGCAGGCAATGATCCGGGAAGGGAAAGAGGCTTTGGGAACGACAGTGGTAGTGGACGATGTGGACATGTACGAGTCTGATTAGGCTGGTCTTTGCCTTTCGGAGCTTCTTGTTCCATATCGAGTGGTTTGACTGTATTTGATTTCATCGCGTGTAACGACCTGATACCCCCCAAGGGCGCTCTTTAACTGGGTGGTCCGACCGGAAAAGCCGGTTTTGATTTGACTACGATTAACGATTTTTTGGTTTTGGTTCTTTGCGTGTGCTCCTTGCAGCTTCGTCTGCCTGTCTCATTACATACATAGCAGGGTTTTCCTGTGGGTTTCTAATTTTCTATGTCCAAACTTCAAAATTGCCTGTGTTTGATACACCGAAACTTCGGTTTATCATTGAATGAAGGGAAAATTGAGAAACGTTTGACATTGGCTTGGAAGAATACGTAAATAACAACTCAGCAACACCGCGTACCTAGGTAACCGATTTTGCGCATCCCCGATCTTGCTAGGCAAGTCTAACTGATGTTATAAACCCCCATCACAATCGGTTCGACTAATAGAAAGAGACCAGACGCAAGACAATTGTCCCATGTATAACTTACTCAGAAGCAGCACCAGATGCCTGCTGCTGCTGCTGCTGCTGCTGCTGCTGCTGAGCAGCAAGACCAGGGCCAGAGTGAGGACCAGCACCAGACGCAGGGTCGGGAGGGCCCGCAAAAGAACCATCACCAATCTTGGAAGGGGAATTGGCACCAGGCTTGGACATAGCACCTCCAGAAAGGACCTTGGTAAGCTTTCCCACAGCACCACTCTGAAGGATAACACCGGTGAGGGTGGAGCCCTGGATGGGAGCTTGCCGTGTCTCGAGGTCCTTCTCGTCACGGCGCATCTGGACGCATGTTAGTTTTATAGGTTGCTTGTTTGTCGGTGGGTAGGTAGCACATACTGGGAAGAGGCCAAGGCCGTGGTGAGAGTTGCCCTTAATGGCACCGAGGCCATTCTTGCCCATTAAGTCGCCAAGGAGTCCCTTGCTCTGCTCGTTCTTAGGCTCCTTCGGGTCTCCCTGTTGGCCATTGCTGGCCTTGGGGGCAGCGGGCTCATTACGGCGCACCTGTCAAGATATTAGCACGATTGATTGTTGTTCTTGTCTTGAGGCTTCCTCGAGGCTGGCAGTATGACATACCGGCATGACAGAAGACTCAGCTTCCATACCAGATGCAACGGCTCCTTCAAGAATGTCGCCCATTGGTTCCAGATGCTCGAACTGCTCGTCGCGCTTGTGGCTCTTGGTAACAGGCTGCTTGCATGGTTAGCACTCATATACATATCTGCATGCGCTAAAGAAACTTACATCACCGCTAGTCAAAGACTGCAGGATACCGAAGACACCCTTGGCATGGCCCGCCTGGCGAGTATCGATGTGCTTAGCAGGAGTTTCGATCTGCCGGTGAGAGGGTTTCTCTTGGTCCTTTGTCATGTCAGTTTTTTTGTTCTGGTTCTACTGGGTATTTGAACGCCCGAGAACGTCTGACGTACCTTTCCAAGAAGGTCCCCGACTATGGGAATGCCCCTGAGGCTGCTTCCCAGGTCACGTTTCCAGCCTTTGTCTCCATTCTGGCTGGCGTTCTGGCCGTTGTTCTGGCCCTCATTTTGACCTTTGTTCTGGCCCTGGTTCTGGCCCTCATTTTGACCTTTGTTCTGGCCCTGGTTCTGGCCCTGGTTCTGGCCCTCATTTTGACCGGCATTCTGGCCATAATTCTGACCCTCGTTCTGACCCTCATTTTGACCCTCATTTTGACCGGCGTTCTGGCCATAGTTCTGGCCAAAGCCTTGGCGCTTGTTCATGCCATTTGCTCCGCCAGTGTGTGTGTGCTAATGGTCCATCAATATCCCATCCCTTAAGACTACTACCGGTTCAAAACACATACCTTGCCGAACAGGCCTCCGACGAGGGGCAAGCCACTAATACCCTCATTCGTGATATCTCGGCGCTGGTTCTTCTTGTCCTATTTTAGGGCTCCGATTAGTTCTGCTATATTTATATTCGAAATATTTGCACCCAATAAACAACTCACGTTGCCGAAAAGGTCTTTAAGAATCGGAAGCCCATCGATGACGTTGTGGTGCTCAGGTTGAGACCCATCGCGCTTGACAATCTGGCTCTGTTTATTAGTTGGTGTTAGTTTCCCTTTCTTGTATTCCAGCTCATTAAAAAACCAATAGGCACATACAAGGTCCGGGGCCCCCTCAAGGATGCTCTCGTGCTCTACTGAACTCTGCTTTTCGGCACGGCCAGTAAGTTGAGAAACAGGAGCCGCCAGGCTGACAGCCGCAAAAAGCGTAAGTGCATAAGTAGACTTGACCATCGTGTTGACTGGATAGGCCTTTGCCGTAGGTTGAGCTGAAAGAAAGGAAGTGCCGGCGAGCGACGGAGCTAGATGCAGTAAATTAAAAACAAGAAGGGGTATTAACGAACGTCTGCGGGAATGCGAGCCTGTCGAGGGACTCAGGTCTTTCTTTAATCTTTTCAGAACTGATCGTCTTCGTGACATTCTGTCATAACTGGGATATGAAGGGGCGTCGTTGCGTCCTCGCCCTCGGCTGCCCGTGCGGCGGCATCAACATCCCTCGCAGCGAGTCCTCGAGCTTCTTTCCCTGCGCTGACGGGATGGCTAAATTCTCTTCTCCTTTGACAGGAATGCACCAATGCTTGGTCTCGACAAATTTCCCGACGATCATTGTTTCACCTCCCTGCTATGCAAGGGATGATCCTGGCTGATCGTGGGAGACGATGTAGGCCGGGACTTGCGCTTCTGATGTTTTTGCCCTGGATTTTTGATTCAGAGTTTCTTGAAGGAGAAATTGATTGGTGGTTGGCAATACGCCCTCCTTAAGGGGTTTGTTTGTGCCTGAGATTCTATCCTGCACCTTAGTTAGGGTTATCGTCTCCTTTGGGATCTCATCTATTGCCATTCGTAGTGATCGCCCGGCACGCCGTATACATGCAACCCTCAACTCAACCATCGGTAGTATCTGCAGACTGCAATCTACGTATTCACTTGTATTGTATGTAACTACCTACATATGTAGGTAATTCCAACCGATCTGTGCTAGTATAGTTTCTCCTAATAGTGGCTTTCCCTGATCAGCTAATACACAAGGCGGCCAATTGGCCTAGTGGTAAGGCATCCGTTTCCGGTGCGGGAGATCGTAGGTTCGAATCCTGCATTGGTCGTTATCTTTTTGTTTTTTTTTTTTATTTGTCTACTACCTATCTATTTATCCATCGTTGAGAGAGAGATAACGGTAGAATTAACCTTTTGTAGGCATTATATATAATATATACATACATATTACATGTTTATTCCAGTTGTTTAAATTCACTCGGGTAGGATATATTTTCTGTCCCTATCAAATAAAGCAGCTCACTCTAATTAGATGGACATGCAGGTATTTAACACGTCAGATCGTTTTTATTTATATGATGTTCTTTACCCACTTTGATCCAGCCTATAACTATGTAAGTAGGTAGGTGTTTTCATTTTCACCCTTATGTCTGTCTGTATCTGTGTAGCTGCCTCTAAAATGGTGACGGCATGCATGGCTTATAAGCCCTAACTACTCAGCCAGCCTACCTCGTCACGAACCAGTCAATCACAAGAATGAGCAAACAATCAATCAATCTATGCGGGGTAGTAACAAAGGCGTAAAAATATATCCCCTACGGTCGGTCTGTCTGTCTATAGGAGAGAAAAGCAAAAAGTTGACGACCAATGCAGGATTCGAACCTACGATCTCCCGCACCGGAAACGGATGCCTTACCACTAGGCCAATTGGCCAACCACAATGAGTTGGGATAAATAAAAAGAGCGGCCGACATATATAAGGTATAAGCTCAATTCCCAAATTGAGACTATGTACCTTCGTGTCCACAGGTGATTTGTGATTTGTTTACGTCCTTCAAACTAGCAAATAGGAAAATATACATGCTTTTCACCTAGACTTGGTGTATACCGTGGTAAAAGAATTCAAAGGAGGAAACGAGGCAGGTGACTTATCCTAACCTACCCAAGTGCATAGGAATATCATCATGCTTGAGATATATACATCTCCACGAGTATGAATTTGGTTATAACTTCCTATATATAAAATTTTCTATTCAATACGTCCGGCAACTAAACTCCCCAACAAAGCAATAAAAAGGAGTACCTAGATAGATATACTGGAATAATTGGAAGCGCAACCTATATATATACACTGGGTGGTCGATACTTCCCAGGCGAGGGCATTTATTACCGTTCTTCGGCGAAGTAGATAACAAAATGGACATAATCTAGCTCGGGTACCAGACCCTGAGTATATATGCATGTAATTCAGTCGATACAAGCCACAAATATCTCGACATAAAACCCCTCAGGCCTGCCGCACGGGTGATCTATCAAGTCTTGCCGAACCCCGCGACGAATGGATCTCCCAATGGGAAGTGACCTGAATATTTCCAGGAGCGAGATAACCCATCTTCGCCTTGAAAGGCTGCGTAAGAGTGACCAGAGGCATTTCTGGTTCCTCCAAACTCCTACCCGAAAGAACCGTCGTCTTCCAATACCTCACAAAGGTTGGATCATACATAGACGTATGGACTGGAGATGGAGACGCTGACATACCAAAGATTGTCTGAATGGCTGGCTCTAGGGTTGGGAGGCAGGCAAGAATTATCCCCAGTAGAGGCACGATGCATGAAAGTATCGACTTCCTGGCAGAGCTGTAGGTTGGGTCTTCTGGATCGAGGTCGAACTCGATTTTCATGCGGATAGCAATAATGGCAACGATACTGTAAATTTTGTTAGCCATTAGGTCTGTAAAATATATTGTCTGAATACGATAATGGGTTGGTTACTCACGCCAGCCCTAACACTTGGATACACATCAGTGAAATCTTCCTAGTCTTCGATAAGGACATGCCCCGTATAGAGGGAATAGGGAGAATGACAACAAAGAAGCTGAGGATTGCCTCACTCGCATTGACACCGGTATGCAGCATTTTGCGATCACCACAATGACCCGGGGTGTCGGCAAGCCATATTCTTTTCGGTGGGGTACAGAAAAACGCAGTTGAAAATAAGCCCGCAATCCAGAGGAATGAGCATAAACCCATCATTACATATGATAGCAAGGTCATAGTGCTCTGGCCAAAGTTGTGCACATAATAGTTGAGAATTGACAACTGGACCAAGGCGACCACCGTGACCCAGAGAAGATCACCCGCATATGTAAGCTGATGGTGGGTTTAGCCCAAGAAACACACGACAATCAAATAGATGCCACCCATTGTGACTTACCTCATTGAATTGGACAAGAACCTCGGACCCTCCGACCTGGGCTACTTCCGTGGAATGCAGCCCCATTCCACATAGCACGACCATGAGGATTTCCACCACATAGCGACCAACCATAAAGAACTAGCTTTTTTAGTCAACCTTGTCGATATATTGCGGAGAACAAACGGCGCCACATGTTAGAAGGAACAATGAAATAGATAGCCTTACCGTCGCAACTATAATCAACAAATCGTTCAATTTCAGCGAAACCCACCGCAATCGTCGCGCCCATAACCGCAGGCCCACAGAAAAAAAGACAATAGAAATAAGAACCGACTGAACAGCAATATCTGTTTTTCCCAAGGTATTATGACCGAGGGTGTGAACGAGTGTGGCTGAGGGAGACGCCATGAGTGAGGAAGTGACGCCGTAGAACCTCTTCGGAAGGAAGGATTTTGGGTTGAAGATTTTTTTGACAACATCCCCAAATATGAACAATCAGACATGAGAATATTGGGGCCCAAGTACATAGCGCATGAGGGCGGGGGCAATTCCCTCAAGACCAATGCCCAAGGGCAATTACAGCATTTACACACTACAACGAGTAAGATCGCTAGATTGCGAGCAAGGGCCTCCTGGAGACTCGATCTCTGTCACAATCGCAAAACATGGCGAAGATTTCGGCATTTTGATCTTGAGTATGGCCATTGAGATTCCTTTTCCAAGGTCTAGATGCAATGGCACTACCTAAATAAGTTCTTTTTTATCTCGAATCTCGGTTCATCTACATGTGATAATAGTGCCGGAGGTACTTGCAAGAATTTGACATTTTGACGTTGCAGATCTCGAAACTGAGCCCTCCAATTTATCTCTAACGTCTGCGTTTCATGTTTCGAGACTAAAACAGCCATCTCATCATACTTAACCCCCACTCGACCTTGCCGTGCCGCACGTATGAGTCACCATTCACTGTTCTTTTTTTTTATGATCATGTCGGTTTTATAAACCCTACTAGGCTGTAACTAGATGGTCTTTAAAAGGTCTCTTTGTGTGTTTCCTGTCTATGCAAGTTGTTCATATAGATCCCTCACTTCAAATGTTACTATTTGGGTGGGCCTACTTCGAAGCTTATGTATTTTTTCCTGTCCATTTTGCCAACAATTGGTATTATGTGAGCTCTCTCAAAGAATTATGTAGTAGGGTATATACTCCATAGTATATTAAGATTCAAAACAAGCTCAAGGTTAAACCTTATGGAAAATTTTAGGGTAACCTTGGAAACTTTAAGAGAACACATCAAGAACCTTTACATATGCATATCGATAACAAGGATCAATTAGTTTCCAAGTAATTTAATAATTAATACAACAATTGGAGAGAGTTATAGGAAAGAGATGTCAACATGTATGTGGGCGGCTTGAGGTCAGATTCAAGCTGGAAACGGACCACGCGGACCTGTCAACTATCCATCCATGGAACCCTGGAAAATTCCGTGTTTGTTCCATGGTTGGAATTGTACCTTAATATTGCGAGCCCCATGCCCAGATGAGAGCAAAGATACAATAAACTATGGATGTGTATACTGAATTAAATAAGTACGATAGGCCGAAACCCGTGGAAGTTTGCTAAATGGAGGATTGTGTAATGCCCAGGTCGTAGATCTCTCTCTAGATATAAAGCCATGGTCTAAAATAGTCCTAGTATCGGTCTACTTCTATACCTCCTACTTCCTCGCCAGTAGAAAACTCTCACATCCCCAAAAGTCTAACAACTAACTGATTTTAACCAAGGCCTATTGCTGGTCAAGGTAAACGAAGCATGTAATATATAGAAATATTATTATTGACCTTTGGGAGAAGCCCATGAAGCACAACATGTTGGAAATCCCAATTATTGGTACTTAGTAATTAACACACTTTTGGGTTTTAAAGCTAACCTAAACTTGGGGTACTGATGCAAGCTCTACGAGAATCCTGGCTCTTGACTCTCCTGCCGAAGCAAGACTAGCGTCCAGCTGAATGCAGTTTGATGATATTCATGCCTTCTTCTGCATGCGAATCACACCAAGCTGCTTTATGTTCTCGACATTCCAATTCGGACTATATTCAGTCATATTTGTAATGAGGGGAAGGTGAAGAATTAAGAATTTCATAGTGTAAGAAATTATCACCACAATAAATTATTGAAACACCTATAGGGCTTCTTCATATACGGGTTCCATATATTTGGGTTCGTTATATACAGGGCTTACTGTAATCGAACAGCAGTGTTGCTTCCCACGTATCATCTGGACATCTGCAAGCCCTGAATCGTGCCAGTAAACATATTGCCGGCACCAGTGTTGTTGTACTGGTGTCCGGTACTGGTGTTGATATTCTGATACCCATTTCCGGAGTTGTTGAAAGAATACGACGCCTTGTTTTCCGGCAATGACGTAGGCATCGCCACAAAAGAGCGTAGAGCTTTACCGAGCTCCTCAACTTCCGCGCCCCTTATAGCCGCAAGCTGACTAATGTTCGAGATTTGAATCGCATGCGTAAGTATTTCCTTCATCAGATCTTCCAAACGGTCTCCTCGTGCAACTCTCCGGTACTGCTCAGCCGCATTTGAACTTCCGACCACACCTGAGAAGATCTCATTCACCCGAAGAGCGTTACGCTCGCAAATTTCCATAGTGTGAATGGCTGATCGAGGGAAGTCCGTCGCTGTCATAGTTGCATCAAGATGTTGCTTGCATTTTTCGAAATATATCAGGAGGGATGGGATGCGTTTGGCTGCTTCGTGAAATATAGCGGGGGTGTTTCCCACATCTGGGTCACCACTGTTTCTCTCTGCCTTTTTGAGAGCGTTGATAGTGTCACCCAAAATGAGACTGAGTGTAGGATTTGCAGATGACATTATGGAAGCCACCAAAGTAGGTAATTTGTAGTGCAAAGACTTGAAGTTGGAGGATGAATATAATCTGTACTCCATAGAAGTACTAGTGCTATGAAAGACTCAAGTACTCGCATGAGATGGGGGGTGTCCTAGTATTTGATAACCCCCGGTAAGCTCTATGGAGGTTGCCCAGACAAGACTAATGCATGTCCCCGTGGCATTCCTGCAACAAGCCATAAACCTTTCTCTTTTGCATAAACATCCGAAGTGGGCAGGTTCCAACCAATAGACTAGAGACAATATGCAAGTATGACATGGCAAGGGCCTTAGTGCATTGCATTTGAAGGGAAGTTCCTCTCTTCCCAATTAATTTGATTTTATTCCAGTCTAGCCAAACACAAACAATCGCACCTTTTTTCTTTTTTTTGGGGTCAAGTTTGAGACCTTACAGCGCCCGAAGTCCGAAATTCAGTTTACTCAAACATCTTGCGACAAGACTCTTTAGACCTATTTGACGTCTCGCATTCAAGGATGCCTGAACTTGGTCACCGTCCCTGGTTCAACCGGTCCCCAAAAGCCTCTCGAGTTGAGCCAACGAGCGGCGACCACGTTAGATCCAAACTGCAATCCAATGTCGAGACTAGCGAGGGGTCGCAGAACCCCCCATCAGTCCCTCTATTTCCGGATGGGGTCGAAGTGTTATACGAGTGCCCCAAGGCAGCCTTTGATATTTGCTTTATCCACGGTTTGACTGGAGATCGACGAACTACCTGGACCGCTCCAAAAAGTACCTGGACTGCAAATAAACAGCCAGCTCCGTGGCCGCAGGAGCTTTTTCCTGCTGAAATCACCACTCGAGCTCGTATATTGACTTACGGCTATGATGCCTACGTTTTGCGAAAATCCGTCGCATCCTCGAATCGGCTGCGGGACCACGCTACAAATCTCCTGAATAACTTGACGACAGATCGAGCCTCTTTCAACGCATCATCAAGACCTTTGATTTTTGTCGCACATAGCCTAGGCGGTCTTGTCTGCAAGATGGCCATACTCCTCTCACGAAATAACCCGGACACCCATCTCCGAGGACTCTTTACTTCCACGAAGGGTGTCATATTCATGGGAACACCTCATAAGGGCTCGTGGATAGCTGATTGGTCTAAAATCCCCGCCAAAGCTTTGGGGGTTATGAAGTCTACCAATAAGGACTTGCTGACGGTGCTGGAGACCGAGAATCAATTGATCCAGTCCCTCCAGCTTGACTTCATGAACATGTTGCGTGAATTTGGGAATCTCAAAGTGACGTGCTTCTATGAGGAGCTGCCTCTACCTATGGTGGGACAAGTGGTGTGCAAGGAATCTGCAACCCTAGATGGATATAACTCCATCGGTATCCACGCCAATCATAGTGCCATGGTAAAATTTGCCTCCAAGGAAGATAATGGATACAAAAGCTTGCTCGGTGAGCTTCAGAGATGGATAAATGAATACAGGTATGTCGCACAGTGAGCTGGTGTGCTTTTCTAAACAAACATGCTAACTAACGTGCCTAGCACTGATTCGCGTCGGTCGGCTACCGGAACAGATGAAAACAAAGATTTGACGGCCGACAGTTCGCCTTTTGTGTTTAACAACTATGGGGCCGGTTTGATAAACACGAACAATGGTTCAGCTGTTCAATATAACTCCTTTGGCAGTGGTAATATGTTCAATGGCCCCATCTATGGCTTACAACTTCCTTCACGACAACCCCATTAATCATATTGACTATGGAAAGCTCTTTTTGTCCATTAAGTCCATTGGTCTTTGAAAGTTTAGCCTTGTTGTTGGAAGCTTAGACTGTTGTTAGACCCTCTGAGAAAAGAACTCAGCAGCAATTATGCTCATACCTTTTGCATAGACAGTGAAGCGGATCCAACCTAAGCGTGCTGGAATACCTTGGATGTGATCTTGGAGTTGGAAGTCGACGTTTGCTAAGAAGCTATGTAGAAGGAGACTCTGCGTCGAATACAAGACTGGGCTACATGATTGGGGAGGGGGAAGAGAGAGGAAAGGAGATGGACCGGTACTGGGGAGCGACATGTCCCACCGAAGTGCAGCAGACAAAAAATTGGCAGCGGGCCAGGTAATAGCAAGATTGAGATGTCTTGCGGGTTCAATGGCTCAACGGCGGCTAACAGTCACTTTCCCGGGGAAACCAGCCAGGTTGATCCTGTTGATCCGGTTGGTCCTTCTGTAACTCGGAGGCTTCCTCTTGAGCGGCAAGAGAGGGAGTCGAGTACCAACAATAGGAGCTGAAGTTAGAGGCTTGTGCTTCAACAAGGTCTTGGCTCATTAAACCATGCATAATAAGAGGACCGTGTTGCTTGATTCGTCAGTGAGTCAATGCGATTGTGTGATTGTATGATTGTGGCGGACAACATGCAGAGATCGCTGTCTTTGATTGCTTATTTGGGTTGACATGGACAATTTCATGGGTACGTTAAGAGTCTGGGCTCTGACCACGCCTCTTAGGTGCTATTATCACTTTTGGCTTCTCGAGGGCACGCTGTTTGGCAGCTTGGTGATAAATCAACCTCTTGCTTTGATTGCCTGTGTTGAAACTCTGTCTGCAACTGCTGATTGTGAGCGCTAACTGTATATTGAGTCCAAAACCATGGAATCTATCTTTGGGAATTAGTTTGTTCTGTATAGCGGTCAGTCGAGATCGCAAGAGCGCCAATGTTGCAGGGTAGCAGGCCAGACTGTTTCATGTTACCAGGAAGATAAGAGATCATAACCGCTGCAGCCGTTTGGGGTGAGGGAAAAAGGCAAAGAAGGGGTTCAAGGCGAGACGCCAGCCATGTTGACGCATGTCTATTTAAAGTCGCGTGCTGGATTTAACCTATTCGACGTGCATTAGCCATGACTAGCGTGCTATGACCGCCCCCATAGGCGCCTCCGTTACGTTATACTATGTATAGAATGTCCCTATACAATGAATCACAGCTGTTAAAACCCAGAAACCATCACCTATATTATAAATATCCTGCTATGTCCTAGGATTATGTTGTCTTGCGGCAGTAATGGACCGACCAACATTCACAGGCGCTTTCAACAATTATGGCCATGGAGTGCAGAACGCCAACATCAATGGCAAAAGCCAATACAACAACAACTCTAACGGGACACAGTACAATGATTGCACAGGTAACGAGACCCAACAAAAGCTAGAGACAATGCCTTTCCTAGCTAATGATAATTGCAGTCAATATATCCGGCAGATATAAAAACCCCAAGCTTAAACAAAAAGAAAGTGAGTAACCCCTTTCGATACAGTGCGACAGGATATTGACGCTTTCTAGACCAAAAAAAGATGGACAATGGTTCGCGCTACCCTGAATGCCTAGTCAGGAAGGAATCACTGATTGCAATAGCAGAAATTCTTCGATCACTAGCATTTCCTGAGATGCTCACACGGCGGGACGGCATTCAAAGACGCCATGCAAATACTTGTCAGTGGATTTTGGAACTCGAAGAGTACAAGTCCTGGATGAACAGCTCCCAGACTTTGCTGTGGATCAAAGGCAAGCCAGGAGCGGGCAAATCGACGCTGGTGGAGTTTATATACAACGAGCTAAAGGGACCGCGAGGCATGGGCCTGGGCACTCAACTCGAATTTTTCTTTACCGCTCGTGGCACCAAGCTGCAACGCACACCCTTAGGGATGCTCAGGTCGTTGCTCAACCAACTCTTTCTCTACGATACGACCGTGCGTCCTTTAGTGCGTGCGGCATATAATATACGACACGAGAAGTTTGCGGGTGGCGAACACAATTCGGAATGGCCACAGAAGCTGCTAGAGGAGTTACTAGAAAAGGTAATCCTGATGTCGGCGACTCACCAGCAAGTGACTATTTTTGTGGATGCTCTGGACGAGACTGGCCAGTTTTCTGCGCAGCAGCTGGCGGGTTATCTCCACCAGCTTAGTCGTTCTGCGCGTCGTGCTCGGGTTATCCTTAAAATTTGCTTCTCGTGCAGACACTATCCAATTGTGGATAGTGACGAGGCCATTGGGATAACGGTCGAGCATCATAATTTCATGGACATCGTCTCCTACGTCAGGGACAAACTTCCTCGTCGAGTTCGTGACCAAGATGCCTGGCGAAGCTTGGCAAACGAACTGATCAAGCAGGCAAACGGGGTGTTTCAATGGGTCCATATCATCATGCCTACCATCCAGCGGAAAATTCTTCATCAGCATTCGGCTGAAGATATCCGTAAATGGTCACGCACGGTGCCGAGCGA
This sequence comes from Penicillium sp. CF05, assembly GCA_002916455.1. Classification (NCBI taxonomy): domain Eukaryota; kingdom Fungi; phylum Ascomycota; class Eurotiomycetes; order Eurotiales; family Aspergillaceae; genus Penicillium; species Penicillium sp. CF05. Next base: position 63,287 of record PKQL01000036.1, read on the forward strand.
GCTTGAAGAAATGTATCTGGACACACTGGAACGTGTCATGACAGTCGAAAATCCGCAAGAAGTGTTCTTGTTCTTTCAGTGGCTATGCGCGGCCGAGCGACCCCTTAGCAAAACAGAAATGCGGTATGCCTTGACGACGAAAGGTGCCACAATACCGTCAAGCCAGCCATGGGAGCAGATAGGCGACGAGGACATGGATTTCAAGATCCAAGCGCTTTCTGGTGGTCTGGCCGAAATAGGCTTCTATCGCGAGGATACTGCAATACTGATAGTCCACCAAACAGTACATGATTTTTTGCGTAACAAGGGACTCCTTCACTTGAGGTCAAAGGTTGTCGATAAAAGCGCACCAACCATTGACAGCAAAGAAATGATCCTTCAATGCCATGCGACGCTATACCAGTCATGTTTGGTCTATTTTATCAGAGAGGCTCTTCCCGAACATGAGAAAGGCAAGGGGCTTTCACAAGTACCATTTCTTTTATATACAACCATGAATATTTTTGTGCATGCAGAAAAGGCTGGATCCTCTCGAACGATCGTCAATCTTTTCAGTCATGCAGAGATGCACAAATGCCCTCATTCACATGTGCTATATGATGAAGTGCAAACACTGCGGGAGCTACTTGACCGATGGCTCAATATCTCAAAGATGATCAGGCTAGTCAATCAGCACCTGGGATGGATAGACCGAGAAGAGTATTACCGATACGGAAGAATAGGAGACCGAGAAGAGCATTACCGATGCGGAACGACGCTGTTCCATATGGCAGCAGCTGCGAACATGGTCGATGTTTTGGATTATCTGATCCGAAACAATGAGGACATCGATCAGACAGATATAGCGGAGCAGTCAGCTTTTCATTTAGCGGCGCGACACGGTCATATGAAAGTGGCTCAAATGCTTAAGAAGAAGGGGGCAGAATATGACAGAAAGAGTAACCCCGGAGGGACGCCGCTGGAGGAAGCCGCAGAACATGGACACGCAGAATTCGTCGAATGGCTTCTGAACAACGGATTCACCATCGAGACAAGATCAAGAAAAGCCGGAAGCGCTTTGCTGGCCGCTTCATTAAGCCGCCGTAGAGATACGGTGAATTTCCTGATCCGAGCCGGGGCCGATGTCAACACCCAGGGTGGTAGATACGGTAACGCCCTACAGGCCGCTGCATCCACGGGGAGCGCCGAGGTGGTGTGGATACTAATCAAGGCCGGGGCCAAGATCAATACCCAAGGTGGTGAATACGGCAATTCCCTACAGGCCGCTTCATGGGCAGGGAGCGCCGAGCTGGTGCGGATACTAATCAAGGCCGGGGCCAAGGTCAATGCCCAGGGTGGTAAATACGGCAATGCCCTACAGGCCGCTGCATCAATGCGGCGCGGTGATGTGATGCAGCTGTTAATCGACGCTGAGGCCGATGTCAACGCCCAGGGTGGTAGTCATGGCAGCGCCCTACAGGCCGCTGTAGGCAGGGAGGACGTTGAGTTGGTGCATATGCTACTTGATGCTGGGGCCGATGTCAATACCCAGGGTGGTGAATACGGCAACGCCCTACAGATCGCTGCATGGCTGGGGAGCGACGAGGTGGTGCGGATACTAATCAAGGCCGGGGCCGATGTCAACACCCAGGGTGGTAGATACGGAAACGCCCTAAAGGCCGCAGCAGCAGGGCAGGGGGACACCTGCGTTGTGCAGATACTACTCGAGGCCGGGGCCAAAATCATCACCCAGGGTGGTAAATATGGCAACGCCATGCAGGCCGCTGCATCCAATGGGGACGCCGAGATGGTGCGGCAGCTGCTCAACGCCGGGGACTTGATAACTACTCCTATAAAGAAGCCAGAAATGACCATGAGAAAACGGGGTCTTGAACAGATTATCGTGAGTCTGGCTGGCGATAGAGTGTTGTGGTCAGCGAACTAGATATATACCTACCTAGGCACATATGTGTGTTGGTCCCTTCCCTTTTTCCTCTTTCCTAATTTTTCGTCCGCTCCCGAGGTCTGTATGGTTGTCAAACGACTTTCGCCAAAGGATTTCTTCGGATGAATGAGTCTTTTTGGCCCTATCACCCCTAGCTGTCCTATACTACTGAGGAGAAAGAAAGGAAAAAAAAAAAAAAAAAAAAGGCCCAGGGGGCCTGAGTCTGCAGACAGTTATCCTCGTGTGTGGGAATAATTGCGGCAAATTAAACTCTCTATAAGAGTGTAGCATATATAGAAAAGCCCCTGTAGGGAAGACCTGGGTATGTATGGATACATATGTATAATTTGACTAGCTCAATCGCGGAGCAGCCAAAGGCGAATCAACATCCCCCCACTCACAATCTTCGCTCTCATCCCCATCCTCATAATCCAATTCAAAATTCTCATCTTCAAAAGTGGGGCTGACATGCACAGCCGGCGACGAAATAGGGCTAAGCGCCACACGCGGTCGCGACTTAAACACACTTGCGTACTCAGCATCTTCCTCAAAGAGCTGATCGTGTGGCGTCGAAGCACGCGAGACTTCATCCCTTGAACGAGCTGAGTGCGCGGAGGTCTTCCGCGGCGTCACAAACTGGTTGACTGGGAAGGACGGGCGAGATCTGCGGCGGGACCGTGGTTCTTCACGCGCCACGGGTGGGAGGAGTGACATTGACCTTCGTGTGCGCTCGGCTAATGTGTGAGTGCGCTTGATGGGTTCTGGAGCTGATTCCTCGTCTGGTGAGGGGCAGTCTGGGGAGAGCCGGACAATTGGTTGTGAGGGTTGAATATGCTCTGATTCTGGATGTCGCTTGGGCTTGGAGCTGGGCTCTGGATGTCGCTCTGCGGGTTCCCAGTCTGGTGGATGACCTGGGGTATTGCGGTCTTCTGCCACTGTTGATGGCGAGTTGGCAATCTCCAATGAGCTTCTGAATTGTAATTTGCTGCTCGCTTTGGCCTCCGGTGTCAAAACTGCAGACGGCTTGGCGCGGGATTTGCCAGTGATACGGGATAGGGCCTCATTTACAGATGACAGGAGATATTTCTCTGGCCCTTTCAAAGTCCGCCCATAATCCCCGGGCTGGCGAACCGCTTTGGATATACTAGCAACTGTGAGAGACTGATGATCCCGGAATAACACGCGTGATCCTCTAGGCGAGGGTGTGCTCATTTCGTCGGTTCCTTTGCCCTTTGACAGGGACTTGTTGTATTCATGCCACCTGCGTAGTCGACTTCGTTGGAGGAGAACACGAGCCTCCAAATCAAGGATCAGGTCCTGCTTCAACCCACTGCTGAAACTGTCCGCATTCGAGACCTTTGCTCGCATCCATGCCGTTGAAAAAGGGAGTTCAAGAAAGGAATCAGTGCTGCTTTGTGATCCGCCTTCGAGCAGTGCATTGGCCCATTCCTCGCTGCCTAGCCAATTTGTTTGTAGCTCACGCACTAAGCTCTCGGGGTTGCTCCGCATATCATCCACGTGACCACCTGATCCTTGATTCGCGCGTTCGGCCAGTTCAAGATTTTTATCGTCTAGAAGTTGTGAGAACCGATCATACGCCTCTCTAACTCGGGCATGGCGTTCTCCCGCAGAACCGAGAGATACTTGGTGGGCAAGAATGAGCGGCAGGAGATTCTGATAGTCGGTTGGGGTTATGGCCGTCGCAGTCGAAAGTTTCATGGCAGGATTCCAAGTCACCTCGTCCGCGGACACCGCCACAGCCTTACGGAGAACGGCGGTGGAGAAGCCAGAGAGCATCTCCTCGAATTTATCGCCCTTGCAATCATCCAGCATAGTTTTGCGGAGCACAATTTCCCTTCCCAGATCGCCATTTTTCTTCAATTCACCCAGGCACCGAAACAAGGCCGCGCGGAGGTTGACAGACCGTAGCGGCTCTAACGGGGGGAAGAAAGGCCGGAGTTTCTGCATGGGATATCAGCAAAGTTCTCAAATCTGAAAGTTGGTGATTGATAAATTGTACATTTTGGGCGCTCTCTGGATCCCAAATCGTGTAGAGGTGATACAGCGCCCATTCTATCAGTCGGATTCTGTGTCGTTGGTTCTGTGATGTCAGGTTCAAAGTGCGGAGAGATATACCGGGCCAATCCTCGCGTTGATCCAGATGCAACAGTTTTAGGTTGCGAACAAATACATCCAAATGCGAGGGACCCGGCCAGTCCAGGGGTTTGGGCCGAACAGGCCTTGTTGCAGCCATCCTGTGTCGAAGGGGACTTGAGTAAACAGGCGGAGAGTAAACATTGATAACGGAGGTTTGCACTGTTTGCAGCGCCTATCAGTCCCGCGTTCGTTGTAGTTTGTTTTTTCTCTCCTCAATTATTGTCTTTGGTTGTGTTTCTTTCTTTTCCTCAGTCAGTCTCTCCCTTCAAGGACATCAGCCATGGTTACTGACAACTCTACGTGGACCCCCGAGACCGGTAAGCCTGGAATTCCTCTTCTTAGACCCCGCAAAGCTGAGATCTGTAGTGCTCTCTACGCTCCCCCACCGCCCAGAGGAGAACTCTACCTCGCCCGTTCCCTTCTTCCACTTGATTGAGCGCCTTAAGACCACCAAGCGCGAGGGCTGGCGCCGCTTTGGCATCAATGGCGAGTCGATCTCTGACCATATGTACCGTATGTCGATCATGACGATGATGGCCCCGCCGTCCCTGGCAACTAAGATCAACATCCCACACTGCACAAAGATGGCCTTGATCCATGACATGGCCGAGGCGCTTGTCGGCGATATCACTCCAGTTGACCTCCACATCACCAAGGCTGAGAAGGCTCGTCGCGAGGCCTCCGTTATGGACTACATCACCAGTACCCTCCTCGGCAAGGTCCCCGGAGGCATCTTTTCGGGCGGAGAAATCCAGAAAGTTTTTGAGGAATACGAGAAGGATGAAACCCTTGAGRCCCACTTTGTGCATGATATCGACAAGATGGAGCTGCTGTTGCAGATGGTTGAGTATGAGCGCTCAAACGAGGTTGATCTCACCGAGTTCACTCACGTCGCCTCGCGCATTCGGTTGCCCGAGATTCAAGCGTGGGCTGCGGAGGTCATTCAAGAGAGACTGAAGAAGGCATAAATATGCATTCAGTTTACGCATAATTGTAAGACATGGGTGACGGGGGAGTCTCGCATGCACTGGGCTTATCGTTTAAGAGACCCATTGCATTTTCGGCGTTTGTTTCTCCATTTTTATCTTTGCGTTTCTTTCCCCCGGGGTACTCTAGATACCATAGAGAACGAATTACGAAAACACATGATTTCTAGTAAGTTTTGGGCGTAGAATAACTTTCATTTTCACTGTACTTGATATCTAGTGAGTACATATCGCTCTGCCTACATAAATAACTTCGAGACCTCAACTTTTCCAAGCCTTCAATTAAATATCCCCACCTAGGGTCTATGTGTTGCGACGGGCTAGTCGGACGACTCCCATGTAGCACCCTCTCGAGCAATTTAAGTTTTGATGAAGGGCATGAATACCACACGGCGTCAAATGTGGAACCTAATCACCATATAACAACAAGCCCATTCTCCGGTTCAAACTAGATGTGATCGAGAAGAAAGAAGCGCTAGAAGATGCATTTGACGATCGTGTCCGCACAGAGTGCAGAGCCAACGTTGAAGATCAGATTCGAGCTCTACAATGACACGATGGTGAGCATGAAGAACTCGGCTTGTGGATTCTCGCTCACAAATCAGCCTGTTGTCCTCGATAAGACGACAATATCGACGTTCGCCGACCTCCTCCTTCACGGGGATTGGAGAAGCGATCAACTGGTGACCAACAAAGAAAAGCCATGTTGCTTTTGCAAACACATTCATAGATATGCATGACCTTCATATAAAGATCATGGGGTGGGACAATCCTCTCCTTGATCTTCCAATACTCTAATTTGTTCTTTGTTAGACATATATGTATACAATTGCCCCGGACCTTCACATGCAAGGCTTAAACCAAATTAATCAAGAGGCTCATTCTCCATCTCCCGCGCCAACATTTCAGCCTCGGCTCTCATATCCTCTTCATCACGAGGCTTACGCGCGTCATTATCCACAACCGGGAACCTAGATCTCCCCGAATTCGCAGCACTTCCATTCCCAACCTCAATTGACTGGTCACCCTCTTCTGTAGGAACGGAATTTTTAAATGCTTTCCCCAAATCCCCTTCGTCCCCATCAAGCAAGTCATAAACAGCATCCGTGCCACCAACATGATCTAGGTCCGCCGCCTTGCGCGGGATTATATGCGCATGGACATGCGGCACGCTCTGGCCGGCATGAGCGCCGTCCTGAATGGCGATGTTCAAGCTCGTGGCACCGTATACGCGCTCGACCATACGGCCCACGCGCCGCACTGTTAGGAAGAGGTCGCTTGTTTCCGCGGGGGTGAGGTCTGTGACGCGGGGGACAACACGTCGCGGGGAGACTAGGACGTGGCCTGGGAGAATTGGTTTCAAGTTTACCAGGGCGAAGGTCAGAGGGGTTGTGTGGAAGACCTGGGGTTTAGGAGTGAGTTGTTAGTTAGGCTGGTGTGCTAGGATTACTTATGTTAATGGCTGGTTCTGTGCTATAATGTGGTTGGTGTTGGTTGAGGAGACTGGGGGTTTGGGTCATGAGATACTTACCTGTGGTGTAACAATGAAGGAGCCAAAGTAGATAGGCACTGTAGCACCTTTGAGAGCTGACATTTCGGGGTTGGATACCTATGGGATATTGAGGTAAATGTGGAAAGGTTGTCATGTTAGTTTTCTGGTGATGTCGCGCGATATGATAAGCGCTTATCAGATCCGTGGATATCAACCTTTGAAGATCACCTGGGCACCCATCCCAAGGTTTCCCTTCACCTGTGGACTAACCTACCTACATACACGTATGTACTATGTACCATGTATGGATATTTGTATAAGTAAACACCGATGTGGCTGCCTATGTAAGATCTACGAGCTACCTACATTCTTTCTTTCTTTGATCCATGAATATATCGAGCAAGCACACGAGAATGGGTATCATTGACATTGGCCATAAACAATATCCTGAACTATATTACAAAGAGAGTATTCGGTAGCTAAAGAATTGCGAACTCATCGCTGATTGCAAGAGTAACAGCGAAAGGGAAACACAAAGGATACATACAAACAGTCAGTTATCATCAGTGTGAGATTGGCATGAAAGGTTCGAGAGGGTGCTGATATCAAGACTCCTCTTTTTCTGGCTCGTATTTGGTTTCAGGGGCAACGGAAGGCGTCACCTCAATCTCTGCTTGGGGCTCTTCAGTTGGAGTTGCCTCTTCGTAGGAAGTTGTATTTTCATCGCCTTCCGTAGCATACTTCTGGATGGGCGATTCTGTGTTTGTAGCCGAATCTTCGGATAAGGGCGTCTGCTCAATTTGCTCAACCTGCTCGCTCTTCTCCTGGTCTTCAGGAGTTTCAGATGGCTGCTCATAGGGTCCTTGCGGTGGTTGTTCCTGAGATACCTCAACTGGCTTTTCGGACGACTTGCCCGCATCAGTAGGTGGCTCATTTGCGGCAGTAGGCTCCTCTCTAGTCCGTATTTCCAAGACAGAAACAGGCCGTGGTTCAGACGATTGCTTCAGGGGCTCACGCAGCTGTGATGGCGTAACGTCTTCCAGATCCTCCGCATCCTCCGCGATAGTTGTAACCCGCGATCCGGTTGAAGGACTGTGCTTGTGGCGACGGGCGGTAGCGCCAGTGGCGAGCGCCGGGTCCTGACTCTCCCCAGCGGTGCCGAATGAATTTTCATCTTCCTTGCGTAGAATAGTGAAACGGTTGCTGCTGTTGACAGGTCTTTCCTCGACTTCTTCCTTCCTCTTCTTGGCCTCTTGCCTCTTCTGAGCTGCTGCGACTTCATCCGGTCCTCCAGCCTTAATGGGAATCGTGTAGTCCGTGATAAGGTTGTAGTGAACGCAAACGGTCTTGAAAAAGACGTACAGACCGCCATGCTTTTCTACCTTGGAAAATACACCAGGATGCCGGAACCATGCGTGCGCGAAGAAACGGTAAAGGCGGCGGAAGATATCATGCAAGGGGTTCGTGGTACTCTCATCATCTGGCAATCTAAGTCGGCTGGGGAATTTTTTCTTCGAGGTGAGAATGTTCATGGCCCAATCCAGAGTATGGCAGCAATAGTCAATAGCGCAGCAATATTTGGCTTTCGGGTGCCCGGCACCCGCGCAAATATACTGCCAATCGTTGACTCGCATTTCGGGACAGGTTTGGACCGAGCAGGGCGGGCTCTCAGCGAAAAAGCCCTCGATCAGCCGATTAGCTTCTATGGTGAAGAAGCGACACAGTTCATATTTCCAGACCGTTTCATCGACTCCCGTCGGGGGCTTTGTCAGCTCATTCGCAACCTCACTCTCCGGCTTTCTTGGCTTTTTCGCAACCTCGATCTCCGGGCGTTCTGTCGAGCGTTCTGTCGGGTCTGTCGGGTCTATCGCAACCTCGCTAGTCGGGTCCACCTTGTCAAATTCGCTGGGGTTCTGCTTATTGTACTCCTCCATAAGCACATTGTACTCCTTCATAAGCACATCGTACTTCGGGTCATCCTTGTCAGATGCTTCGCGCTTGCGCTCATTATACTCCTTCATAAGCACGTCATACTTTTCCATAAGCGAATCGTACTTCTCCTTAAGTCGGGGGTACTGGGACGCAAGCTTCTGGTACTGGGATTTGAGGTGTTCCTGAAGCTGGAATGGAGAATTAAGCTGATTTTATCAGTAACGTCCAAAATAGTTAGCGGGGAGCAACTAACCTGTGAAAGGGGAATCACCGGCAGGCCCATGTTGGCGGATTTGGTCCCTGGCCGGATTCTGCGCGTCGAGCCATCATTTTCTCCCATCGCAACACCAAGCAAACCTGCATCTTTGCCAAAGGATTCACCGAGCGATGGCGACTGAGGCCCAATCTGAACCTCAGTAAAGGGAGGAGGGCTAGGAAGCCGCGGGGAGCTTGACGGAGAGACTCCCGCAGCAGTCATGACGGTAGTATAACTAGGGCGCTAGATGAAATGAGAGAAACTGAGAAACAAATAAAAGAGTGAATTATCCCTAGACGCCCTGTTGAACCGTGTTAATGATAGCAAAAGTCGAGTATCGAGAGCAAGCTTGTACGCTGAAGATAACAACCATAAACATAACAACGGCTGACCGCCCGAGCCCTGTGCCCTAATGTCTATTTTGGGAAACAACGTCATCCGCTGCATCTACGGGCTTTCTGGTTCTCCAGACTCTGTGTTCTTCTGTATATTTACGCCAAATTTATTTAAAAGTCTAGGATGTCTGCCGATTTTCAAGATGAGGATGCTCCTCCGGAGCTTATCGATGTGTCTGCCATGCCGGCAGACCAAACATCGGTAGATGAAGAACCAACAACTCGAGTGCCCATCACGCTGGTTACTGGTATGATGAAAGAGTGCATACTGGTCTAGGCCACAACATGAGACTAATACTCTGATCAGGATACCTGGGGGCGGGGAAAACGACGCTGTTGAACTATATCCTGACAGAGAAACACGGCAAGAAAATTGCCGTGATCATGAATGGTTCGTCTACTACACATGGCTGCGAGATTGATATACATTGCTAATACATTTCCAGAATTTGGAGACTGTAAGGCGTCCAACTGAAAGGACCAAACACTTACATTCTAACGTTATATCACAAAGCAATGGATATTGAAAAACCAATGACCGTAAATCAGGGCGGCCAAGAAGTGACCGAATGGATGGAAGTCGGCAATGGCTGCATCTGCTGCTCCGTGAAAGACTCAGGGGTAATGGCCATCGAGTCATTGATGGAACGCCGCGGCACTTTCGATTACATCCTTCTAGAGACAACCGGTCTAGCCGACCCGGGCAACATCGCCCCGATCTTCTGGATGGATGAAGGACTTGGCAGCTCTATCTACCTCGATGGGATCGTCACTCTTGTTGACGCCAAGAACATCACGCGCTTGTTGGACGAGCCGGCGCCTGAAGAGAAGGCCGAGTCGCACGATGTGCACCACAACCATGGTTCTGGCCCTGTTCTGTCTATGGCGCATATGCAGATCTCGCATGCGGATGTTGTGATCCTCAACAAAACGGATTTAGTTACGGACCAGGAGCTAGAGGCTGTGCGAGATCGTGTTGCCTCCATCAACAGCGTGGCTAAAATTCATGTGACGGACCATAGTCGGACGCCGCAGATTGAGGGCGTTGTGCTGGATTTGCATGCTTATGATCACTTGGCGGATTTAGACTTTAGTAAGAAGGGACATAGCCACATGGACCCGGTACGTTTATATAGTCTTTCTTCTGCTTTTTTCAAACAAGGAGTGATCTCGAGATTCTAACTATAACCAGGCAATTTCCACCACTGCGATCGTTAGGCCTCCAATCCCGGCAGATAAGGTCAACTGCGTGGATGCCTGGCTGCGCTCTGTTTTGTGGGACACAATATTCCCTGCGCCTGCGAATTCAGTCTCATCCGAGCCATACCCCGTAGACTTTGAGGTCCACCGGTTAAAGGGTATACTGATCCTGGATGACGGGACAAGCAGAATCATCCAAGCCGTGCGGGATGTATTCGAGATTCGAGATGCGGAACCCATAAGCACCGAGGATAAGTCTCAACCACTCCAGTGCAAGATTGTGCTGATTGGACGAGGACTAGGGTCAAGTGTAGAACCTTGGCAAGAGAGCTTTGAATCTTATTTGGCTGCAAAATGAGGGGAATTCATTGTCTATGATCAAGCAAAGAGAAGTCATTGCTCCATGGAAGGAGACAGCAGGGCCTATTTACGGTTAGAATGTGGAAGCCAGTCCTAGCCAAGAATTGCATTGCCACATAACGGAGAGAAAAAAAAAAAGGAAATAAAGAAAAGAAAAATAATACAGCCCTGCCAGACAAGAAGAGGTATAAAAAGATCCCATCAATATACATCGACTTCCGGGTGAGAACACCAGAACGCAGAACGAGGGCCTCCGCTGAAGAGAAAACAGACAAATCATAGAATAAACATCAAGGAAATGAGAAAAAGGACACCATAAAACAGGCAGAGAAAACAAGAGAAAAGCTACCGGAACGAAATCCAATTAAAATCCGCCAAAATGCAAGGAAGAAATAGAAAACAGAAAAGACTTTTTAGGACTCCAGGGGTTCGTCCGCCATCGGCATAAATGCTTCCGAAAGCTGAATAACACGAGGCAAACGACGAGGCATAAACTGTACAAGCAGAGCAAATCAAAAGGGTATCGAGTGCTCGGCCCCGAATATGGGGCTCGTTCGGAGAAATGGGTCGTGGCGTCGTGGGTGGCGGCCAATGTAGCAAGATTGTTTGTGAAATATTAGGGATCTTGCGTTGGTTAGGGGTATGAATTTGCCCGTAAGGGCTTCACGAAGTCGTTCGTGCGGGATAGGTCGGTGACTGGATCTGATTCGAGGAGAAACGTGCCTGGCTCGAAATGCTCGGTTTGGCTTGAGTTGGGGGTGGGCCATGAACAGGGCGTGGCATCTCGACCCCGGAATAAGTGCCACTAGGCTTTGGATTTGGATGAGCAGGGCTGATGGGCAACTTCGAACCCAGCAAATTCGGGTTGGAGTTCAGTGGATTTGTTTGTGCAGGCTTGATATCGGCTGTCTTTGAGCTGGATTGGCCCAAAGGTTCATTCCTCTGCAGTCCGGTGGGGGATATTTCGGCCGGCGAAATGGCGTTCTCCGGCTTCCTTGAAGACTTAAAGTTCCCGAGGGACGAGGCTGATCCTGATGGCATTGTCGATGTGGACTTGACATCTGGATTATCTGCAGATGGGTTTTCCCATGGCCGCCTTAGAAGTCCAATTCCAACGACAGATGGACTTGTTGCGAATGGCGTACCCAGTGAGCCAATGGAAGCCCCGGTGTGACGGAGGCTCGAAATGTGCATTGAAGAAAATCGAGATGTTGTTGATGGCGACTTGGGTGCGACATCGCTCTCACGTGGCATAACCGCATGCTCTGGCTTTGGCGGATCGATAGGGAAAGGACCTTGCGAGGAAGAGGCACTTAGAGTGTCGAGGGAAGTCTCGGAGGAACGGAATGTTGGGCTAATAGGCAATTCCGAACCGGCCAGACTTGATGTTGAAGGGATTGGCTCAGTAAACTTGGGTTTGATACCAGTGTTTGCACATGATGAACTCGCGTAAGTCTGCTTTGGCGGCCCGATAGGAATTGGTTTCACTGGTAGAGGAACGCTTGGAAGCTCCAGCGAAGGCCTGTCGCGAGATAGGGTGGGATTAATAGACGATACCGGGCGAGCCTGAGAAGATGCTGCGTCTGATGCTGATGTGGGTATGGGCTTGATATATGTGGTAGCCATTGCACATGCTTGATCCACGTTATCCTGCCTTGACGGTTCAACAGGCAAAGACTTCAGCGATGAAGTTGTACCTAGACCGGCGATGGAAGTTCCAGAAGAACGGAAAGTAGGGTTGATAGGTAGTTCCGAGAGAGACAGATATGACGATGAGGCGGATGGCTCAGTAAATTCAGGTTTAATTTCGATGTTTGCGCGTGGTAAATCCGCATATTTCTGATTGGGCGGCTCGATAGGAGAAGCTTTCACTGATCGAGGGGCCTTCTGAAGACCGATAAGACCGCCAGAGTCACGGAAAGTTGGACTGAGGGGCAAAGATGAGGATTCAAGGTCATCTTTGTCATTGGTGGCCTTTGGACATAGCTGATTCACACCGTCCTGCTTTGCATGCTTAACTGAAGATGGAATTGTCGAAAAAGGGGTTGCCTGGTTGCCACTTGATGTAACGGAGTCACGCAAAGTAGGGTTGATGGGCAAAGATGAGATTTCAAGGTCGCCCTCATCACTGGCGGCCTTTGGACTACTTGGTCTCTTCAGAGTCTCATGTTTCTGCGACTCAACAAGAGATGTGCTGACTGGATGCGGAAGTGGAGGCGCGGTGATTGCAGAACCAAGCAAAGCTCGGGAATTATTACAGATCGGTTCATCTCGCTGATTGTTCGTGGGGGCATTTTCGAGACAGACAGGCTCATTTGGGAAGGCTGGTGGTTCCACTTGGTGGTCGTGGAAGCCATTGCCCATCGACCTTGTCTGAGAAACTAGGGTAGCTTCTGGGTCCTGATGGGTAGAAGATAGGTGGGGTAACGACCCATCGTTGAAACGGCGGGAGAACTCCATGTACTCGTCATGGTCGCGAGGCTCATGGTGATTCAAGGTAGAGGAAGAAGATGGCTTAGATGAGAATCCCATGTCTCCATGGGATTCTGCAAGAGTTATTGTTGATCGCTTGACGATGTCATGGTTTTCAGAGAACATGGGGTGTTGCAGATCACCATACGAATTTCCGGCCTTTTGAGGGTAATGATGATCATCTTGCTGCATCATGCCCCCTGGAGATGCCAGTCCAAGGCCAGCAGGCTGATGCTGGGCCCAGTTACTAATTGGAAAGTGTCTAGCATCGTTGGCAATTGTTCCCAGTGACTGAACAGGTGTTGATACCCGTGCTTCCGGCAGTGGGGGGAACATGGAGAGAAGATCCTTCGCAGAGAGCCTATGTCGCGGAGTTGGGCTTAAACAGATATCCACTATCCGTCGGTAATAGTCCGGAATATTCGCATCATCGCCCAGTCGAAGAGGTCGTGGTTGTCGTTCAGGCTCATCCTCCTCCATCGCCAATGCCCACAGCGTCATGCCCAGTTGAAAAAGATCGGTTTTGACCCCAATATACATGGAGATGCGCTGGTTGCTCTCGATCTTAGCGGCAATTTCCGGGGGCTCCCATCCCACTGGGCATCCCCTACGGTTGATATCAATGATTTTGGCGTTGTCGTCTGCATCCACCACGATGTTCGCGAGTGTGAAATCGCCCTGCACGTAGCCCGACTCGTGGATCTCACAGAGGCCCTGGACGATCTGCTTTGCCCATCGCTCGCGTCGTGTGAAGCTTGTTCTCCCGCGTTGCTCATACAAAATGTCAACCAGTGCGCCCTTTTCTGCATAGCTAATTAGCAAGCCCTTGACGACGCCTCGCCACTCATCGATCACGATTCCTTCCACCTGGATCACGCTTGGGCGGTCTTTCAGCGCATGCAAAGCGTTAATCTCGTAGAGGAATTCATCCACAGTGTCGGGGCCCGGTATTTCCTTCTTGATATAGAAACGTCCGTCCAGGTTTATTTTGTAAACGAAGCCGGATAGATGAGATTCGAAATGCAACAAGTCTTCGGGGATGATAGGAGCGTTGACCAAATGCCTGATACTGGAGATGGGCGGGTACGGGATTGTTTCGTTTACGTCCTCCGTCACATGGACGTGTAAGCGGCCATCGCTCGTCTCGAGCCTGAGATTTGTGACACCCTCATAGAACTGGATCGCAAGAAGGGACTCGCGAATGGATTCGTAGATCCGCGCACACTTATCGCGTTGATACCGTAGTTCCTTCAGTTCCCGCTCCAGTGAATATGGTGGTGCATCGTGGTAATCGCAGGAAATCGTCACTCGGCGCCATCGGTTCGGTGTCTCCGCGTACGTCACAAAGAATTTCTCCCGCTCTGATCCATCCCGGAAGTGCATGCTCAGGTTCAAAATCCACCGTTGTTCTAGCTCCATATCCAGATCGATTGTACGATCATCCCCTTCCTCCTCTGGTGTATCGAAATTATCCGTCGTCATTCCGGGATAGGGGTCGTTAATCTCATCGGCATCGTTGGTTTCGGATTGTGGTTCGAGAGGATCATCGACCGTGGTTGTGGGCGCCGGGCCGAGCCATTGAACCTCGGGCGCGGACTGTCTGGGGCCTACGGTTGGCGGTGGAGACCTGCTTCTCTGGGAGCTCAAGGGGCGGCGGTCGGCGGAAAGGGCACGGCGGTGATCAGGTTCCCGAGGAGCCAGTCGATCGAGATCAGAGCTCTGTCGCTTAAAGGGGGTGGTTCGTGGTAGACCGACGCCAACTTTTCGCGAAAGTCGACGTGTCAAATTGTCTTGTTTGGCGCGGGAGTTATCAGAAGAAGGGCGGGGAGAAATCTCGTCTTGACTCTCCCCGGCAGACGTGTCTCGATGATCGTCGCGGCCCTGCCATAATTTTCGCAAACCCAAGCGGTGCCACATGCTCTGCTTTGGCGGATTTCCGCCTTTGTCATCCAGAAAAGCCAGCCGCGTCGGGCTACAGGAGTTGGAAACAGAGATGGCCATACGGCAAGCCGCTCTGTCGTGTAAGGAACGACTCGAACACCCCGCTGGCCGGATCTCCGATGTCCATAAGAATTGAGACAGGGCCAAGGAGTCAAGGAAGTTTGGCGTCGCACTGACACTGACACACTGACACGGTTCTTGTCCCACCAATTCCAAGTGGTCTCCTTTCGAGTTGGAAGAGATGGAAGGTTCACGTCGAGGTCGAACGTTCGGATGTCGCACAACGTCGGGCTGCAATGGGTGAGGCTGGGAGACCGGCCCAGCACAAGCTCATAAAGTAAAAGGGCAGTTGTAAAAAGGGGGAGAGAGATGTCGGTCAAGATGAAATTTCTTAGGTATAAGTGGTTTTCTTTTTCTTTTTTCTTTTTTTTTTCCCTCTCTAATTTTTTTTTTCCTAAGGAAGCGCCTGCAGCCGTTTGATAGTGGTAATGAGATGCTTCCGCTGCAAGGCTTCAAATGTCTGGAGCCAAAAGGACCTTGCAGGAGATCAATCAGAGACCCTTCTAAGGGACACAAGAGTGAGTGAGAAAAAAAATAGAATAAAGATATGATTCATCGAATAGCGCACAGATCAAAATTCGAGGATGCGTTGCGGCCTGACCGTTATGCCTGATTGGGGGCTCCGTTCACGCCCTGTTATTTTGGCGTCAATCTATATGACACGACAGCAGCCCTAAATCTTGATAGATTAATATTACTCGATATATATACGGAGTAGATGTGAGTCTTTGCATTATCATTGGCAATATCACGATATACTATACATGTACCTTACTAGAACACTTGTTTTGAGTGGAGTAATCCTTTTTTTTTTTTTTTGGCTCTCGCTCTAGTCCATACATCTCACATGGGAACGAAAAGGTCTACTGACAGTCCTTCAACTCCATCCATGCATTCCGTGTCGGAAGACAAAGACGCCATGTACACAATAAATCACACAAAGTTATACAAAGTAAAACATGACAGGTATATACGACATTACCCAAAAGGGGAATCGCCCCCAAAAACCAAAATGTATCAGCATGCTACTCTTCATTAGCCTCATGGCTACCTTTCTCGGGCTTGGCCAATGCTTCTTTCCAGACCATGCGGGCAGCCTCATGGTCGAGACTTGGGAATAGAAGGTCAAACACTTCGGAGTACCAGTTCACCGGGTGGCCTTCAATACCCTCCTTGATGTTCTAGAGAAAACAGTCAGCTAAGATAACTGGGAATGGATAGTTCTATGGCTCACCTCGGGTAGCTCAAGCCAGTCGGATGTGTTGTCCGCAGGGAAGAGAATCTTTGTGGCACCAGCCCGACGAGCAGCCACGGTCTTCTCTCTCAAGCCTCCAATACGCAGAACCTTACCAGTCACAGTCAACTCTCCGGTCATGGCAACGGTTGGCTCAAGGGAGTGATTGAGAGCCAAAGACAACAAGGCGCTAGCCATGGTGATACCAGCAGAGGGTCCTATTGGAATGGTTAGCCGCCGACCTGGTACAATACTAATCATCGCATAGAAGTTTCACATACCATCTTTCGGAACAGCGCCTTCAGGGCAGTGCAAGTGGACCTTGGCTTTTTCAAAGAACTGGTTTTCAGGAAATTGTCGCGCCATAACAGACTTGGCGAAGGAATACGCAATGTGAGTGGACTCCTTCATGACATTTTGCAGGTTGCCGGTGATTTCGAGCCCCGGGCGTGAGTCGTGTTTCAATGCGTTCTCCAGAATACATTCAACGTACAGAGCCGCTCCACCCATGCTAGTCCATGCAAGACCCATGGTGACACCAGGAGGGAACTGGTCGTAGAGGCGGTCGGCAGTAAAGACAGGAGGTCCAACGTAATCTTTCAGGCTTCCCTTGCCGATGCTGAGATGCACACTGTCGGGGACCTTGAGGGCCAGCCGAGGGATCTCTGTGGTCGACTTCTCCGGCTCAATCGGAACTTGCGCAGGATCAACTGGCTCATGCTCCTTCGACTCTTCCTGGGCAACCTTGCCCGCTTCGGTCAGGGCCGCCTCTTCGGACATCACATCCTCGCCTAGATCTTGGACGATCTTGAATGCTGCCTTCCGGTAGACCTTTTCGATCTGCTTCTTCAGGTTACGGACGCCGCTCTCACGACAGTATGACTTGATCAGTTCCTCGATGGCATCTTGTTCAAGTTTCACATCTACATCCTTCAGGCCAGTCAGCTCCCGAGCGGCAGGGGCAAGGTATCTCTCAGCAATCGCCATTTTCTCATCTGCCACGTAGCCGGACAATTCGATGAGTTCCATACGATCCAACAATGGCCGAGGGATAGTGTCGGTCACGTTGGCTGTACAGACGAACAGGACCTTGGAAAGATCCACAGGAACATCCATGTAGTGGTCTAAGAACGAGTTGTTTTGCTCAGGGTCGAGGAGTTCAAGCAAAGCAGAGGATGGGTCGCCCTGGTGGCCCCGCCCAATTTTGTCAACCTCGTCGATCAATATTAGAGGATTTTCGGTTTGACACTTCTTGAGAGCTTGTATAATGCGTCCAGGTAGAGCACCGACATAAGTCCGTCGGTGGCCCTTGATCTCTGCCACATCAGTCAAGCCACCAACGGAGAATCGGTAGTATTGCCTGTTCAAAGCGCGAGCTATCGACTTGCCAATGCTGGTCTTTCCAACACCAGGTGGGCCAACCAAGCAAAGAATCTTTCCTTCGACAGTTCCACGAAGCTTGCCAACAGCGATGAACTCAAGAATACGATCCTTGACATCCTTCAGCCCGTAATGGTCCTCATCGAGAACACTGACTGCGTTCTTGACGCCAAAGTTTTCCACGCTCTTCTGGCCCCATGGGATTTGGGTCAGCCAGTCTAGGTAGTTACGAGTGACATTGAACTCGGATGCAGCAGGCTCGAGGTGTGCCAGTTTGTTGATCTCCTCGTCGAAGACCTTCTTGACAACATCGGGCATGGCAAGCTTTTCAGCCTTCTCTTTGAACTTCTCGACAAGCTTATCTTTCCCGTCAGACTCGATGCCAAGTTCTCTCTTAATGCCCTTCATCTGCTCCATCAGCCAGTACTCGCGCTGGCGTTTTTGGATCTTGGCCTCGACATCTTTCGTGATTTTAGATTGCAGTTGAGCGTTCATCAATTCCTTCTTCAGAACGACAAGTGCCTTAGGGAGACGCTCCTCGATGTTCATTGTCTCAAGGACTTCTTGCATCTCGTGGAGTTCACCGGCAGATACAGCGGCAGCGAAATCAGCCAATTTGGCCGGCTCGTCGCTGAGGTTTCCTGGGAATTGATCGGTGTAAAATGCTGAGATTTGATCGCGGAACAAGGGGTTTAGGGTTGCGATCTCTTTGCATACATTAACAATTTCACTGGTTACCGCGCGAATTATTGGGTTTTTCTTGTCAAATGGCTCTTCAATCAAGTTCTCCACGTTGACAAGGCTGACAGGGTGTTTCTTCAGGAAGGATGTGGGTTCGTAATGGTCTTTGGGGGCTGGTTCGGGTGCGGTTTCTTCGAAGCTGGCCACAACATCACCTCGCTTTTCAGTCGTTTTGTCTTCTGACGTAGGTGCGGGTGGGGGTGTAGCGGCCTTGGTTTTCTCTGCAGGGGGAAGTAGTGATGAGATCTTGATACGCCGGTGGGGATAGAGAACCGCTGTAACGCCGCTGGCTTCTCCACGGAGAGGGTATGCGGCGGTAATCTGAGCGAAAACTCCAGTGTCGTAAACGTCGTCCAATTTCTCAATCACATCACCATCGGCGTTGTCATCCTTAAACAAGAATGCTCCGACATATGGCTGGCCCCGTTTCATCATATCCTGGATCGCAACGGCGACATTCGGGTCGCGAATAGTGATCGCTTTGTAAAAGCCAGGGAACAACGGGCGTTTCGCGATGGGAATTGCCATCACTTGCGGGTAAACGTCCGGAACTGCCGGCTTTTGTAAAGCCTTTTCCCCGGAGGCCTTCTTACCCTTCTTCCCACCGTCGTCATTGCCGCCATTAGAACCGCTGCTTGCGCCGCTGGGTTTGGAGTCGGCCGGGCCGTCACTTGGTGGGATGGGCGAAGGTGTGTCATTCGAGTTCCTCTTACCATCTGATACATTGGTTTCTTTCTTGACTTCCTCTTCCACTCCGCGCTCTTTATCAGATGCCCGGTCCTTTCTCCGCACGGGAGCTACCTGATCTGCAGAAGGGACATTCTTTCCTGAGTCGGCTCCCTTCCTCCGCGGTTCAGGAGCTCGTTCCGTTTCCTTATCGTCCTGGCTGTTTTCTGGCTCTTCCTTCTTTTCTGATTCGTCTTTAGGGTCCTCTGGCGGGGGTTTCTCTTTCCGCCGGATGGAGCTCGCAGAAAAGGCGCGGGAAGACGAGGGAAAAGAGTCACCAAGGCGGACCGAAACTAGCGTTGATCGAAATGTTGCATTGTATCTCGGTGAAGCAAGAAAGGGCCGTCGGAGAAGAGGTCGTGGCGTTTGATGGAGTACAGCCCTCCAGGGGAGGGTCTGGCCGCGGAGCATGCTCCTTGAGTATGAAGTGGGCGCCC
Source organism: Penicillium sp. CF05 (assembly GCA_002916455.1). Classification (NCBI taxonomy): domain Eukaryota; kingdom Fungi; phylum Ascomycota; class Eurotiomycetes; order Eurotiales; family Aspergillaceae; genus Penicillium; species Penicillium sp. CF05. The sequence continues at coordinate 82,980 of PKQL01000036.1, forward strand.
GGGCAATGGAGTGAAGGAAATAAAAAATGATATAGCGAAGAACCGTGACAGCCCGTGGCACAGCTCCAAAAGGACAGCAATAAGTATCAGATACAAACGGGGTAGAGTGGAAGCTGGAATTCCGTAGTCGGAGCACCCAATTATTGCTTCGGTAAGCAACTCTTTCATCATCGTCCGGCCACACGTTTTTCCGAGAAACTTCTCTCTGCCGGAGAACTCGAAGCTTCTGCGATCCGGAGAGAAGCTTGACTTGGTTTGGGACGTCATTGGTGCTCTTGAAACCATTCTTTCTCTTGTTCAAATTGTCATTCTTTTTCTTGATCGTTTTCTCTCGCATATCTATCTCGCGTCATCCTGGCAACCGGAACTGCCGTCCAACCGTTGTTCGGCTATTACTATCCATGAATCCTTCCACGGCATTTCCCAAGGCCGCGGCTCTGCCCGCGCGCCTGTTGCGAACCCAGCGACAATGCCCTAAGCAGACTTCCGGCAATAGGGTTAACTCATCCACCCAAACAAGAAACTACCATGCAACTGTCTCCGGTTCCCCGGCTAGGCGTCTCCGGGAGGGCGTTTGCAAGAGGAAGGAATCATTGGTGATATCGGCTAGGGTACGTTCTCTCCACGGGCTGTTAGGGTGAAATTTGCTAACTAACATATGTTTCTCTATTGACAGGCCTTCCACACTACCTCTCCTCTTGCGGCTGTTTCCGACCCTTATAAAGTCCTCGGCGTGGATAGGAAAGCATCCGCCGGCGACATAAAGAAGGCCTACTACGGCTTGGCCAAGAAGTACCACCCGGATACCAACAAGGATGCCCAGGCTAAAGACAAGTTTGCTGAAGCCCAGACAGCCTACGAATTGTTATCCGATGCCCAGAAGCGAGAGAACTATGACCGGTATGGTTCGGCCGCTTTCGATCAGAATGGCGGGTTCAATCCAAATGCTGGGGGCAGCCCATTCTCTGGTGCGGGAGGATTCCATGGCTTTGGCGGCGGTTTCGGCGGTGGTGGTGGCTTTGGCGGAGGCTTTTCCGGCGACATCAACTTTGAGGATCTTTTTGGAGCCTTTACCGGAGGAGCGCGCCGCGGACCCCGGGGTGGGCGCAACCCTTTCCAGGAACAGATTTTGGTCGGTGAAGACATTGAGGTGCAAACAAACATCTCGTTCATGGACGCTGCGAAGGGCACGTCTCAGGAAATAGTCATCACGCCGCTGACCAAGTGCGGAACCTGCAAAGGTGACGGATTGAAGTCTGGTGCCAAACGGTCGCAATGTCGTCAGTGCAATGGCACAGGTACCCGCGTTCATCTTATGCAAGGAGGCTTCCAAGTCGCCGCCACTTGTGACGCCTGTGGAGGTGCCGGTATGTCTGTTCCGCGAGGATCAGAGTGCAGCCCCTGCAACGGAAATGGCGTGATTCGAGAGCGCAAGACTATCAAGGTCGACATCCCCGGCGGTGTCGAAGATGGCATGCGTCTACGGGTGACCGGCGAAGGTGACTCCCCACCAACTGGAACAGCTGTTCCGCCTGGTGCTCGCACCCAGCCTGGTGATCTTTACGTATCCATTCGAGTTGCCCCAGACCATCGCTTCAGCCGCTCCGGGTCCGACATTCTCTATACAGCCTCAATTCCCCTCACTACTGCCATCCTTGGTGGTGAGGTGACCATCCCAACTCTCGACAACCAAGTGAAGGTCAAGGTCGCCACCGGTACGGGTACAGGTGACCGGATTACTTTGTCAGGGATGGGCATGAAGAAGCTTAGTGGTCGTACTCGCGGCTTCGCCCCCAATGGCGATCTTAAGGTCGAATTTAAGGTTGCCATGCCCAAATACTTGACAGGCAACCAGCGCACCATTTTGGAGGTTCTCGCAGACGAGATGAACGATAAGACAGCGAAGCGGACAATGGATTTCAGCAAGGATAGGTAAGGTGCACAGCTCATCGTGTATGTTGGGTCTTGTACTAACTCAGTTACACCGATAGCCCCTCTGCTTCTAGTAGCACCAACGACGACGCCGCCAAAAACGAAGGTTTCCTGAAGTCTGTATGGCATCGACTCACGGAGAAGCATGGTGATTCCTCCAAGCCATCCCAGGCTGACAAGAAAGATTCCAAAGACTCCAACAAGGGCACGGAAAACAAGGATGCTGACAGCGATGCCAGCAAGGATGGCTCAAAGAAGTCGAGCTAAAAAAATTGTAAATCATCATGTACTCTATATCCGTTTGTATTTACCTCACCCATGTCATAGCGCCGGCGATATTGGGGACCTGTTCTGCCAAGGTATTGGGTGCAGTATACTGTATTAGTATTATTAGTATTATCGAGTGATAGATATCTAAAGAAGCTCTCTACTTCTGACTGTACTATGATCATTCTCATTCATCTGTTAATTTATATCACTCAAGATTCAAATGTTCGGTTCAATGGCTGTTTTCTATATGTGTTTCTATGTAGTTGTTCGGTTGTTTTGGGGTTTGGCGTCCATTGAGGCCCGGTCACGGACATCACATCCCACATCTCCCTCCTCAAACACTTCAACACTTCAACACTTCAACACTCTAGGCAACTCTGTTCTTTTCTCAAGGATTCTCACATTATCTCACCATATTTTAGATTGATTGCATTGAGGAACACCTAATCGGCCGCCATCATTGACCCACTAAGTGCCATCAGGCGCTGACGTTCCGCCTCCCTTAACCCCACAGCCTCGACTCCGATCCCCTCAGACACGGAGCTTCTGACCAACCCTGCCCCGCGCTTTTTTTTCCTCTCGCGCGGCTTTCAAACTGTTGGATGGGAGCATATCGCTCCTGGCAACCATCCGACAATGGCTCAGTCACCGATGCTCTCCTGTCCGTTGAAGCAGACCAACGAGATTGATTGGATTCAGCCCCTCAAGGATCACATTCGAGGGCACTATAATGAGGACCCCGAGCAATACAGTCAAGAATGCGAGACTCTCAACCGGCTTCGCCAGGACATGAGGGGCGTAGGGAAAGACAGCGCTATCAGTCGTGATCTGTTGTACCGATACTACGCTCAACTGGAGTTGGTGGACCTCAGGTTCCCCGTCAATGACCGCGAAGTCAGGATCTCATTCACATGGTAGGGTATTTTCTTGTGTATTTTTCGCTTGTGCTTATGTATTTGTCCTCTAGGTACGATGCTTTCACTCATACGTCAGCCTCTCAGTTCTCCATGGCCTTCGAAAAGGCATCCGTTTTATTTAACCTCTCCGCCATCTTGTCCTGCCATGCTGCCAATCAGAGCCGGGCCGACGATACCGGCCTCAAGACCGCCTATCATTATTTCCAGGCATCTGCCGGGATGTTCAAATATCTTAATACGCACTTTGCAAATCCGCCATCAACGGACATGGACGAGAAAACCATCAACACACTAATAAATGTCACACTAGCTCAAGCCCAAGAGGTGTTTTTTGAGAAACAAGTGGCAGATCAGAGGAAGCCTGCTCTCCTGGCCAAGCTAGCTGCGGAGGCAGCGTACCTCTACTCACAGGGTGCCGAGATAATGCAAAATTTCGTCGCCAAGAATGTGTTTGACAAGGTCTGGACGATTGTTGTACAAGCCAAGGCAGCACATATGGGATCAGTAGCATCATATTATCAGGCGGTCGCAGACTGCGAGAGTGAATCTCATGGAATTGCTATTGCTCGTTTACAGATGGCTGATAAGCAGTCCGGCACCGCACTAAGCTGGGCGAAGGCATTCCCCTCGTCGCCTCCAGCGAACACGTACTTGACCGCAGAGTCCGGCCCGAAGCTCTTGGACCTCATCAAGCATAATCAAACGAATGTGCAAGCCTTACTTGCCACTATGGTCAAAGACAATGATTTCATCTACCACCAGCCAGTCCCTAATGAGGCTGGTCTGTCACCAGTTGCCAGGGTTACAGCTGCCAAGTCGCTTGAGTTCAGCGAATTGTACCAAGGGCAAGATATTGAGGACATCACTGGGCCAGACATCTTCGATAAGCTAGAGCCTGAGGAGGTAACTAAGATCGTCAGTCTCTACTCTGAAGAAAAGGCGAAGTTGCTTCGAGCTGAGGATGAAAAGGCCGAAACTGCCAGCAGTGAAATGAGAGCTAGCCTGCCCGTCCTAGAACTTCCAGGCTCTCTCGATATCTTGAAGGGAGGCATGAACCGGGTGTCAGTAGACGAGGAGTTCTGTCGCTGGTGTTCAGAACTTGCTGGCCATAATTCCTTCCACAGGGCACTCGACGAGCTGCAGAATCGCAAGCAAGAAGTGCTGTCCCAGTTAGACCAGTGCTCAAAGCAGTTGGATCTGGAAGAGAGCGTGTGTGAGAAGATGCGATCAAAATATGGAGCAGATTGGGGCCAGCAGCCCAGCTCCCGACTCAATACCACGCTTCGGGGGGATGTCCGATCGTATCGAGATACTGTCAATGAGGCCAGCGCAAGTGATTCTCGGTTGTCTTCCACACTTCGACAGTATGAGAGCGATTTTGACGAGATGCGGTCTGCTGGCGAAACAGATGAGGCCGATGTTCTCTTCCAGCGAGCCTTGATCAAAGTCCGTTCGAAGCAGAGCAAGAGCAAGGACGGTATCACCAGTCCGGCGGAAGGTACTCTGCTAGATGATGTATATGATGAGGGGGGAGCCTCTGTTGCAGAGCAGATTGCCAAAGTGGAGGGCTTCTTAAAGAAACTGAATCTTGTGGACCAAGAGAGATTCAAACTGCTCAATGACCTCAGATCTGCGGTGAGTATCGTAGTGTATCTGTCCACGGCAACTTTCTGACTATCTGTGCTTTAGATCCACGATGAGAACACCAAACGTCTCCGGAAAGTCGTGCTTCTAAACCTAAAAAAGATTACTGGCCACGAACAGGACTTCTTCAAAGAGCAACTGGAAAAGTTCCTGCCATATCAAAACAGACTTTTGAAGGCGAATTACAATCAATCATATTTAATGAAAGAACTCGACAAGATACACGATGACCTTCGTCAAGACAGAAGGTTTCAATCCGAGAAGTTGAAGTACGAGTCTATAACAAGACAACGCAATTCCGTGCTAGCTCGATACAAGAAGGTCTACAAAGCATTCCACGGACTCTCATCGGGTATCAAGCAAGCGCGAACTTTCTACAAGGACATGGGTGAAAATGTCGACAGCCTCCGCAAGAATGTCGAAACCTTCATCAACAACCGCCGGTCAGAAGGTGCGCAGCTTCTTAGTCAAATTGAGCGCGACAAGGGTATGGGTAAAAATGTCGACAGTCTCCACAGAAATGCCGAAGCCTTCAACAAAAACCGCGAGCAGTCCGGCGGTGTCTCAGGGCAAGAAGATCGCGAGCGAGAGAAGCTGCGGCAGCTTATGGAGCGCCTATCAACGGAACCCAAGGACTCGTCAACTTTAACCTCCACAGGGTCAGCAAAACCGCCCTCGAAAGTCAAGTCACCACCCCCGCCCGTTCAGACGCCAGCGTATGGAACCACCGGTCCATCCCCAAAGCCATCACCCCGCTACCCGCCCACCATGCCAGTGGCACCCCTCTCTCAGTCTCCAGCGCCCTACGGGCAATACATGGGAGGTGGTCCAGGAACTTACCAGACCCAGCATTTCCAGC
>PKQL01000351.1:0-29202 GCA_002916455.1 Penicillium sp. CF05
GTTTGCGAGCAGCGCACTTTTGACGGTGGGGATGGGATTGATGGGACAACTTCTGGGGCGTCCGCGGAGTTCATTGTCATGGTGCGACTGTGGCCTTCTTGCGTTGCTGGGTTGGGGTTGGGTTGGGTGTTGATAGGGCTTTGGGGCAGAGATGCTGAAGAGGCGTTCGGGGTGTTGCCATTTGCGACGAGTTGGAAGGTTGTAGATTGAGGGATTCCCTTGGGTATGCTGTTTGGTGTCACGACTTGCTTTTCGACATCTGATGCGGTGTTGGGGTCTGCGAGGGCCTGGATTTGGGGATCGGCTGATAATGGAAGCGACAATGGAAATGACTTTGGAAGAAGACGTCTAAGAGAAGAGAGTGATGACTTGGCTCTCTTGTGGCTGGTGTATTCCTGGGGAATAGCCGGGACCTTGGGAGCAGGCGCATCAGAGAGAAGAGCGCGTAACTCGTTGGCTGTCACAGTAGATGTGCTCGAGAGGGGGTAGAACTCGCTAGCCAGACTTTGTGACCCAGGGGAGATACGGTGTGAAGCGTCCTCTGGCGAAATTGTTGTTCCAGACATGATTTCTCCATATGTCGAACCGGGATCAGTGTTGACTCGAAGTTGAGGCCGCAGACGGACCGGGGCAGGGTGTCGGACGCTGGGGTGGCAGTTGACTCTGTTAGCAATTGGGTCTACAGACCAAAACTCCCCGGCTCCAGTTCCGTCGTGTTGGCGGCAAAGATAGATAATTTCGTTTTTGAGTGTTTCCTCGCTATCCCAGCTATTACCAGAACCGATGCTGCCATCTCGGGTAACATTCTGGCGCTTGTAGATACCAAGAAGCGATACATCATATGGTCGATCGCAAAGCTCCTTTGCACAGTACATAGTGCACACAGTGACCCTGTAGAAGATAATTGTCAGTTCAAATGAAGAATCCACGGAACGAAAACGGAGCATACATTGCAACCACCGACACGATCACCGACGCTCGGTGGAAGGCACAGCTTTTACCAACTCTCCAGAAGGTTTCGTCTGTCCCTTCCGGGAGACAGTACACCTGCTGTGCAGCGACCACTAGACCGGCTACACTTGTAGCTAACCAAAGCATAAGATCCAAGCGTAGCACATATGTGCATATATTATGAAGGATAGTTTTCTGGGTTCCGAATCCACCAATATTGTTGTATTGCCAGGCGACGAGGCTTTGGAGGCTGACAAGCGGAATTGAGAGAAAAGACTGGATAAGAGTTAGCGAGACGGTATAACAATCCAAGGTTCAAGTCAGACGTACTGCGACAAGTGCAAGTACAACACTCGGGGTCATATTTGAGTCAACCTGACCATTACCGTAAAGGTAGAACACAAGCACCCATTCCAAGATCGATTCGAGGAGTAGCAAGTAAAGCCCAACAAATATCACAAGCTTCGTCCATGTACCCTCCTTTCGAGGCGTAGGTGAAAATCCAGATGCCATGGTTGCGATAGCTCAAGGACCAAGAGACGAACGACTCTTTTATGGTCCTCTTCAAACTGTCTGAGACTCGGAAAATGGGTAGGAAAGAATGCGAGTGTGTTGTAGGTAAAGGACAGGCTTATTGAATGCGCCGGGTTCAAATCGAGCCCAGTTGTAGTCTCACTCGAAATTCATCAGTTGGGCGCAAATAATAGCATACATAAGGTTGATATCGAGAGGAGTGGTGATGGACTAAAGAGGACTTTAATGAAGGGTTCTTAGCCCTGGAGCGCGTCGACGCGAATATAGCGTGGAGGGGTGGAATGTAGCAGCCGAGGGGGATGCATGGAAAGAATCCAACGCCTTGAAGAAGGCCCTCTCTGTAGAGATGCCACGGGCACGGAAGACCTAGGTAGTCCATCTTTAGCTTAATAACATGGAATGCTAAGCACTTGCAAGTGCCAGGGATGTATTGAGGGTTTGGCTGTTGTCAGCCTTATCCCTGTGGATTTTGCCTGTACAGACGTCAGTTCGTTTCAGTTGGGAATGGAACAATTGAAGCGCAATTAAACTTCCAAGAATTCAGTGTGATTATTTGCCCGTCCATCGAAGGGTTGTCCTGGGTCAAGATGGGATGGAGGCGATGCCCTACCTAGGAGTAGATCCCTCGATGACGTGACGTGGTCAACACAACACTCCGACCATCAACTCAAATTCTTTGGATTCAATAATTGAGCCTGTACACTTCTAATTGCCTTCCAAGGTTGTCTTTTTTTTATTTCAATGTCATGTTAATAGCTTCCAAGTTTATCGCTTTGGGTAGTTCCTACCGATTCTGTACGCACGTGATCCGAGGGGTGCACCTTGTCAGTAAGGACGAGAAATGAGCCTTGAACCGGGATTCACAAGCATTCTGACGCCTTTGACACCTGAATGAAGTGTTTCTGATAGTTTCACATTGTGGAATGCTCCTCTGATCTGACTGTGAACTTAGCATGGCAGTATGATCTCTGGCGTTTTGCTTGCTGCGCTTGGAAGGTGGAAAGCCAAACTTACTTTCACCCCCAATCCCTCACTTTATAATTCTGTGGTTATAAATACAAATTTGGAGGTGATATCGTGCAATGGTCCTTCCAGGTCTCTTCGGTATGTTTACCAAACTACCGCAGAATTCGGGTGGGATCTCGGGGTTTGGTGTACCGGTGTCACCGAGCCCTAGTACGTCTCCTACCTTGGCGTCTTGTAGAGTTTGACTGTGGTACCTTTCAGTGGTCTCTGAGTAGTGGCTGGACTAAATATATTATAGCTGAATATGTAAATAATGAGCGGCGTACTATCTTCCACTGCGTTGTTAAGAAATATAGAACTCCCTACGATCCCAGCATATCTGTGAAGCCTCCCTAACTGCAGCCTCGGCCAGCGAGCGATACTCTGCGCAGTCCTTCAAAAGCCCCTCTATCCCTTCATTGGGTTTACCAAGGGCCAAGGATGACACAAATGTTTCCACTTGCATGATAAGCCCGATGTGATATGCGCGCGAGGCGTCTCGCGGATTCCGGACGATGGTTGAGGACAGTGTTTTGGATGCGAAAATTGGGTAGTAGATCATGAGCCTTCCATAGATTAGCCACAGAACAAGGAAGCAATAGGACAAATGTATTTGAATCCGAGTCATCACGTACCCAATGAGGGTGATGTTAAATTTCGGCATATATTTGATCAAATTAACCGACGCTGCTGCAGCTTTTGTGCAGAGTGATTCCGACATGAATACCACTCGGTTAGGTAAAGTGTAGACACTGCTCCTTTCGACTAGATCTATACCTAGCCTTGACCCGTAAGCGGCTGTGATCCGATGGATAGCGATCAGACAGTTGAAGTATGATAAATGCAGATAAAGAAGGATTGCAGCTATCGGGGACTGTGGAAAAGTCGAAAGTCTTCGTGGTTCGGGTCGGAACTCGGTGGGAATACTATTCTTCCACTGTTGGAGCTTTTCGTCCAACATGGCAACCGAGCCAGCCACTTCAACAAGCGGGCGATCTCCTGCTGCGACCGAGTAGAGGTGTTTGTGTACTTGGCTTTTGATTAAGGCCAGTTCACAGGTTGACCTGAATACGTTGAAGGTCCCTTGTCGGTCTGTTCTTGGCATGATCCCCATGTTATCCAGCGGAATTTCCGTTGGTAATAAGACATCCATATCATCGTCGCGTTGCGCTATTGGAATACCGGCACGAAGGGATATTCTAGGGCAGATCAGTACGGGGTTAAAATGTCAACGCCATCGAGTTTCCTACTCTTTGTCGAGACAGTATGCAATCCAAAAGATCCGTCTCCGTTGTTCTACTTCTTCAGGACACAATCCAGACTCATTTTCACTTCGTTCGAGTCGAATCTGATGACATATATGCACAACCGAGGAAATCAAATACCCGCAAGGCTGGCTGCTCAATGTCCCCAATAGAAAGATCGCCTATACAGAAAGTACTGTTAGTCCGATCTTCTCTCAAGGCAGCCGTTAATCTTACCATCCCTAATAGCGCCTGGACGGCCCATAGATCTGGAAACCCAAAGCAGAGGTCATTCAAAACTCCCAAGGCGTTCTTCATGAACAACCAGCCCTTCTGACGGTCAATCTGTACAGGAGAGTTATTCTCTATGCGTAGCATATACCCCATCGCTAAAGCAACATTGAGGCTCGCCCAACGACCGGGTGAATTGAATATGCCATGTAAGTTGTCGTCATCACAAAGTGACAGTAGCGATGACGGTTGGAATATGGGCACCAACGAGTTGAACTGCTGCAGGTAGCCATTGACCAACGATACAATCTCCTCTTTCGGGGGTAATGGGCAGAAATGTTTGTCGGGGAATAGGCCCTCAAGCAGTCCTCGATTCGTTCCCTGGTCGAGACCTAATGGAAGGAGGGATTCTAAGTTGCCAACGGAACCCCCTTCCATTTTATTAGTTATCCATTTCTTTCCTTCGGGGGATAGGGCTGAGAAACCTATACGCATCAATCAGATTTTGACCGCAATGGGGTCAGCCATGGTTTCTTACCCGGGTTCGGTGCATCCGTAAAACACCTTGGAACGTAGAAGCAGGGCAGATCTTCCGGTATTACTGCGTGGACCTCATCCGGGTTGAGCATGGTGTGAGATACATTCTGCGTAGCAGCAAAGGGGCCTTGTTCAGTGTCCATATGTACTGGTTCTGTGTCCCAAGCACGCATGTCATCTATTAAATCTGTATTTTCAGCTGCACTCGACGGTGAGAATTCATCTGACTGCTCAGATCCGTCGATAAAAGATGACCCGTTCACATCTTCACCCAGGTCAAACCCTATCCTCTGAAAATGAGCTTCCAAGCGCTGGATATTTGTCTCCAGGCGATCGATCATACTCAGGCTGTTCGATTGTTATTCATTACTGGCAAATTATAATATTGGCTGGGACGTGGTACTTCTTCAACTGCCTATGACGCCTTGGATCAACTAGAGAACAAGGTATGTTGGCTTTGTTGCAGAACGAGCATTTGGACTGGTTGATAATCTCGCATTTTATCTTCCTGCGTCGACAAGTCTCGCATGCCTAATGATATTATTAGTACATGACTTGATTTGTGTCTGTGGAGTCCATACTTTTCTCTTCCGCTTCCTTTTCATCGGGCGCCCATGTTCTGGCCTTGAGAGTTGAGGTAAATGTTGGCGCAATGCAGAGCCGCCGTGAGCTTGGTTGCCGAGCACTCTATTCATTCTGGATGTTCACGAGTTGTAAAACCAGATATGGGAGTTATTTGCGAAATTAGAGCTACAGAGTCGAAGTCATTGGCGTATATCAGGAAGACACTCCATCCGAAGCAGAATGAAAAAGACAGCGAAGAGTCCAGGAGGTGGATAACCTGCATGTAATTATGCTGGCCGGCTGTGTAAAATATGCAAATTGTGCAAATTGTGCAAATTGGGAACCTCTTTATTAGTCCCATACCCCCATATCAGATGAGTCCCTCACACTATTCTTAACAGTGGTCTTCTCCAATAGTCCTTTTAAATGTCTTTTTAGTGGTCTTTTCAGATGTCTGCCTATATAGAGATTTTCTCCCCTTTCTCGTTTTTTTAGACACCAGAAAAGGACGGAAGGAGGCTTAGTTTGTGAAAGCGACTTTTCTATGTATAACCTTTGAACATCTCAAGGTTGAGCCATTGATGGAAAATGTTTGCCTAAGAAACGCTGTCTTGTAATGAATACCACGTATGTAAACACGGTATATGTAAATCGGATGCCGGATGTTCTTTAGACGGTAATACCGCGTATTGAGACACGCCAAGCCCCCGGCCCTAACCCGACACCCAATTTTAACCTCTTACGGAGTAGAGCCCTGACGGTTCTAGTTCGGAAAAAACTGGGGTATCATAAGCCCCGTTTCCGGGTCCGGAAGTAGAAGAGCAAAATCCGATAGCTAGAATTCCTACGTATGCACATAGCTGCGGATTTGATGATTGAGAATCCAAATATATCTCGGCACCCCGGACGTTCTTCTATCACGGCTACATATGTATTCACAAAATATGATTACCCCTAACCTGGCCGGATCTGCCGGAAATCTAGTTGGCATTTTCTGTGTGGATTTAGAGATAAACTTATATATGCCGAGCTCCCAGGCTTGCGGTTTGTTGTTGTCGACTAGGATATATATCGTTTGTTGCCAGATTTCTCAGCTGCCTGTCAATCTACTCTTTTGTCTTTATATTTTTGGCTTCATTGTCTTGTCTTCCTCTTTTCTCTCAAGCAAGCACGCAGCAATACAGCAGTCCTGCCCAAGTCTATGTCACCAGGGACTTGAAAGGTAGATCTCGAAACCAACTTATCACTCTAGGGGATACCCAGCTGAAATTGCACTCGATCCCAGTCCATGGTCAGCCACGATTCAATGCGACTCTCGGGTGAACACGAGCTCGACATGACCCACGATCCAGAAAAGAGCGAGGATGAAGACACTGTGCAGGAGGAAGAAGAAAACAGGGAAGCACTGGTTGGTCAGCTAGCACGGCAACTCACCCGTCAATCTACTCGGTTCTCTGTGAACGGTACATTAGACAATCCGTTCACCAATGGAGACTCCGAATCCACTCTCAATCCCAATAGCCCCAATTTCAAGGTGCGAGACTGGATGAAGATGTTGCTGGCTATCCGGTCTCGCAACCCCGACAAGTATCCAGATCGGACCGCTGGTATTTCGTTCAAAAATTTGAATGTTCATGGATTTGGCTCTCCCACCGACTATCAAAAAGACGTCCTGAATTCGGTCCTGGAGCTTGGGACTATGGTCCGCCGACTGGCCGGCCTGAAACTCCAGAAGATCCAGATCCTGCGTGATTTCGATGGTCTCGTCAAAAGTGGGGAAACATTGGTGGTCTTGGGAAAGCCAGGTAGCGGGTGTTCGACGTTACTCAAGACCATTGCTGGGGAAATGAATGGTATTGAGATGTCAGAGGATTCGGTTCTCAACTATCAGGGTAAGTGTCTTCCTACACCATTCCATATAACTTCATTTCTTGAAGGGGTTTTGACAAATATCATGATCTTAGGTATCTCTGCAAAGGACATGCAAAATTCCTTCAAGGGCGAGGCCATCTATGCAGCAGAAACCGATGTCCACTTCCCCCAACTCTCCGTCGGTGATACCCTCATGTTCGCGGCGTTGGCTAGAGCTCCCCGAAACCGCCTTGAGGGTGTGGGAAACAAGCAATACGCCGAACATATGAGAAATGTGGTGATGGCAATGCTTGGCCTTTCCCATACGATCAACACCCGGGTTGGGAATGACTTTATTCGCGGAGTCAGTGGAGGTGAGAGGAAACGTGTCAGCATTGCAGAAGCCACACTCAGTCAGAGCCCGTTGCAGTGCTGGGACAATAGCACGAGAGGCTTGGATAGTGCTAATGCACTTGAGTTTTGCCGAAATCTGTCTCTTATGAGCAAATACTCGGGAACAACAGCCTGCGTTGCCATCTATCAAGCATCACAGAACGCTTACGATGTCTTCGACAAGGTGACTTTACTTTATGAAGGAAGGCAGATCTACTTTGGGCCAACAACGGAGGCTAGGAAGTACTTTGAAGATATGGGATATGAATGCCCGGAGCGTCAAACCACGGCAGACTTCTTGACGTCGATCACCAGCCCTTCGGAACGCGTGGTCCGGAGAGGGTTTGAAAACCGTTTTGTCCCTCGCACTCCTGATGAATTTGCATCAGCATGGAAGAATAGCGACGCGCGTGCTAAGCTAATCCTTGAAATTGAGGAGTATGAGAGAAATTACCCTATCAAAGGTAGCTCCTACGATGCATTTATCGATGCTCGTAGGGCTATCCAGGACAAGCACCAAAGGGTCAAATCACCATACACACTTTCGATACGAAAACAAATTTCCCTTTGTGTGACACGTGGATTTCAGCGCCTTCGCGGAGACTACAGCCTAACGGCAACAGCTTTGATTGGAAACTTCATAATGGCTTTGATCATTGGCTCGGTATTTGTGAATCTTCCTAAGGATACCTCCAGCTTCTACTCTCGTGGAGCTCTTTTGTTTTTTGCGGTCCTCCTGAATGCCTTTTCCAGCGCACTGGAAATCCTCACCCTATATGCCCAACGTCCGATTGTTGAGAAGCAAGCCCGATACGCCTTCTACCACCCTTTCGCAGAGGCACTTGCATCGATGCTCTGCGACACACCGTACAAACTAATCAACTCATTGACCTTTAACATACCATTGTACTTTATGACCGACCTACGTCGCGAGGCTGGGGCGTTCTTTACATTCTGGCTATTCTCGGTCATTACGACATTCACAATGTCTATGATATTTAGAACAATTGCGGCATCCTCCAGATCCCTTTCACAGGCCTTGGTACCAGCTGCCATTTTGATCTTGGGTATGGTTATCTACACTGGGTTTGTTATCCCCACTCGGAATATGCTCGGGTGGTCGCGCTGGATGAACTATATAAACCCCGTTGCATACGCCTTTGAAAGTTTTATGGTCAATGAATTCCACGATCGTCATTTCCAATGTGCTGCCGTTGTTCCTTCTGGAGGTCAATACGACAGTATCTCAATGGACCATCGAATCTGCTCAACTGTCGGTGCTCAGTCAGGGTCCACCAATGTGTCTGGATCACTGTATCTCAGCCAAAGCTTTGGGTATCTTAAGGGACATTTGTGGAGAAATCTTGGAATTCTTTTTGGCTTCCTGATATTCTTCATGCTCACCTATCTCCTTGCCACTGAGTACATCTCCGAGAAAAGGTCTAAAGGCGAGGTGCTTCTATTCCGCCGTGGCTATCAGCCAAAACATGCCTCTAGTGATGTGGAGGCTCCTTCTCAATCTTCCACAGGTGCCAAAACGGACGGGTCTCCTCCCAAAGCCGCGGCCATTCAGCGGCAAACTGCGATATTCCACTGGCAGGATGTGTGCTACGACATCAAAATCAAAGGAGAGCCTCGAAGGATTTTGGACAATGTTGACGGGTGGGTCAAACCAGGGACTTGTACGGCATTGATGGGTGTGTCTGGTGCTGGAAAGACGACTTTGCTTGACGTGCTAGCAACGCGAGTTACGATGGGAATTGTCAGCGGTGAAATGCTCGTTGACGGAAACCCCACAGATCAATCCTTCCAGAGAAAGACTGGATATGTCCAACAACAGGACTTGCACTTATCTACATCGACAGTTCGGGAAGCCCTAGAGTTTAGTGCCTTGCTACGTCAACCCGCCACAGTTAGTCGGAAGGAAAAGATAGACTATGCCGACGAGGTTATCAAACTCCTTGGTATGGAGGCGTACGCTGACGCTGTTGTTGGTGTTCCGGGCGAGGGATTGAACGTTGAGCAGCGGAAGAGATTGACGATTGGTGTGGAGCTTGCTGCCAAACCTCAGCTCCTACTTTTCCTGGATGAACCTACGAGTGGCTTAGATAGTCAGACGTCTTGGTCTATTCTCGACCTTATCGACACCCTCACCAAGCATGGACAAGCAATTCTCTGCACTATCCATCAACCTTCAGCGATGTTGTTCCAACGATTCGACCGTCTTCTCTTCTTGGCGAAAGGGGGTAAAACGATCTACTTTGGTGAGATTGGGGAAAATTCGTCCACTTTGTCGAACTATTTCGAACGCAACGGCGCCCACCACCTGACACCCGGAGAGAATCCCGCTGAATGGATGTTGGACGTTATCGGAGCAGCTCCGGGTACACACAGCGAGATTGAGTGGCCAAAGGTATGGCGGGCTAGTCCCGAGTATGCGAACGTCAAGGAGCATCTGTCCGAGCTGAAGTCCACCTTGTCTTCAAACTCGCGAGGTGATTCTTCGCCTAGTGAATTCCGTGAATTTGCCGCGCCCTTTCACGTCCAACTATGGGAGTGTCTCCTACGTGTCTTTGCGCAATACTTTCGGACCCCGACTTATATCTGGTCGAAAGCTGCTCTTTGCATTCTCACGGCGCTCTATATTGGATTCTCATTTTTCCACGCCCAGAATTCCATCCAAGGCCTCCAGAACCAGATGTTTAGTGTCTTCATGTTGATGACAATTTTTGGAAATCTGGTACAGCAGATCATGCCAAACTTTGTTACCCAACGCTCTCTTTATGAGGTGCGGGAGCGCCCATCCAAGGCGTACAGTTGGAAGGCGTTTATGATATCGAATATTCTAGTGGAATTGCCCTGGAATACACTCATGTCTGTTTTTATCTTTTTGTGTTGGTATTATCCAATTGGATTGTACAGAAATGCAGAGCCCAACGACGCAGTGAGCGAACGAGGGGCCCTCATGTTCTTGTTGATCTGGACATTCCTGTTGTTCACTTCAACCTTCGCACATATGGTGATTGCAGGAATTGAACTGGCTGAGACTGGTGGCAATATCGCGACCATGTTGTTCTCCCTCTGTTTGATCTTCTGTGGTGTTCTCTCAACCAAGGAGGCCTTACCTGGATTTTGGATTTTCATGTATCGCGTTTCGCCGTTTACCTACTTGGTCTCGGCAATGCTTTCGACGGGTGTTTCGGGCGCCGATGCAATCTGCGAACCAGTTGAATTTCTGAAGTTTAACCCTCCAGCCAACCAAACTTGCCAGGACTATATGGACCCTTTCATCAAAACGGTCGGGACCGGGTATCTGGAAAATCCCTTGGCTACCACCGACTGCTTGTTCTGCACGGTGAGCAAGACCGATGCATACCTGTTGCAAATCTCCAGCGATTTCGCTGACGCTTGGCGGAACTTCGGTTTGATGTGGGTTTACATACTGGTCAATATTTTCGGCGCGGTGTTTATCTACTGGCTTGCCCGCGTGCCAAAGGGGAAGAAGACGAGGTAGTACATCGGAGGAATGTTGATGCACGCTCTGGTCCCTGGGCCTGAGTATATGTACTCCGCAGCTTCGATGGAAGTGTTTCTTATTTCCGTTTCTGTTCTTGTCCCTTTTTTTGTTCCCTTGTATAGGGTCGACGTAATCTGTCGTTTCTTTCTTCTTTCTTCTTCTTCTTCTTCTTCTTCTTCTTCTTCTTCTTCTTTCCATTCTTTTCTTTCTTCGCCAGTCCCATTGGTTTGGTGTGGCCTCAGGCCACCATGTTTAACAAGGCCAGAAGATAGACAGTTTGCTGTTTTCTCGAACCTGTCCCCCTCTTTCCTTTCTGCTCACTCTATTTGTTAATTATAAATATAGACAGTTTTTCCATTCCACAGTTGCTATCGTAGAGTAAAGAAAGGGACAAGAGAAGACAGAGGTAGGTTAACGAATAGAAGGAGTCGAAATAATCCACAAAGAAGGGAAACAGAAAGACCCTGTTAAAATTCTGACCACAATGGGTTCCCGAGGCATACAGGCCCAGATAGATACAAGGGTCGCTCCCTCTTGCATTTTCTTTTCTTCGACATGCTCAGATAAGTGAATCTCGGACTGCGAATATATTCAGAACATATATGTTAAAACATTCAATCGGCCCACAAGGCCTTTTGCAGCATATCACACATCAAAGTGATACACCTCTTGCCCTCAGACAATGCCCCATCCATAGCCAAAAACGGATGCGGCATGCCCTTCATGACCTGCAAATCAACAGCCACACCAGCCTCCTGCAACTTCTCCGCATACTGCTCACCCTCCGTACGCAGCACATCCAGCTCGCCAACCATAACCAGTGCAGGCGGCAACTGCGAGTAATCGCCCTGCCATAACAGCGGACTTGACTCTGGGTTGGTGCGGTCCGCTTCGTTGGGGACATAATGATCGCGGTACCAGTACATCTTAAGTGCCGGGAGTGCAGGGGTCCGCTCGTACCGACGATATGACTCGTTGTTCTCTACTGTGGCAGTGTTGTCTGTCACGGGGACAGACAGTAGCTGGGCTCGGAAGTGAACGGGCGGCGACAGAGTCAGTGCCTTGTGTGTCATAATTGCGGCAAGGTTCCCGCCGGCGGAGGAGCCACCGGTTGCGATTTTGGATACGTCCACTGAGAGTGCAGCAGGGCCGTCGGAAATCAGCCAGAGAAGAGCTTCCCAGCAGTCGTGGACTGCAGCCGGCCAGCGGTTCTCTGGTGCAAGACTAGGAGAAAATAAGAGACATTAGGTTGAAACTTCTCAACGTCATATATGCATGGCGTGGTTAGGTAGTGATTTGCTCACTTACCGGTAGTCGACTGTGATCACGACGCAATTGCCTCGTACACATAGATTTGAGCACACCACGTTCTCTGTGTCGATGTTCCCCAGCACCCAGCCACCACCGTGAAAATACAGCATCACTGGCCATCCACCAGGAGGTACTTCGCCCTTAGGGGTAAAGCAGCGGATGGGCACATCTGGGCCCTCGGTTGCTCGTCGCTGAACAGTAATGTCTTCAGTCTTGCCCACCTCTAGCATTGGGCCTGCACCAGGAATCAAGACACCACTTGTCCGTGATGCTTCCACGGGCTGGAGGTGGACCTGTTGGTTATTGATGACATGCTGATTATAGAATGAGACATACTCCGGGTCCAACAAGTCTTTAACGGACTCGTGGAGCGGATAAGGTGGCAGAGTAACCCCTGCGGTCATTTTGAAGTTACAGATAAAAAGGAAAAAAAAAAAAAAAAAAGGGGTATGTTGTACAAGCGTCTTAAACTTTCCAGGGTCCGTCCCAGGGTCCCATTCAAATAAAAGCCTCACCCCCACGCGGAAAGTGGGGAGAACCATCCCAGCAATGCGGGGGAAACACCGCTGATAAGCTGATAAGCCAACTATATRCCGGTTTTGGGAAATGATCGACAGGACCGTTGCAGTGAGACCCCCTGTCGGCTCCATTATGGAAGTTCTATGGACCCATGGCGCCTCCTGCGAAGTCACTCATGAGCCAATTCATGTTCCTCGGCTATGTGTCATCGGCCAATATGGAGCCATTTGTTACGTTTTAATATCAGCCAATGTGGGATGCAGCCATAGCTCCTGATGCTGCCCGGTTGATAAAGAGCGCCTCCCCCACGCAAGGGGGGCAATTCCTGCGTCTTTTTCATTACTTCATTTCGATTTGACTCACCCCTAGTTTATACTCCATTCTTTCAGAAACTCTCACAATGTCCTCCAAGACCCCCGTCCTTACAGACAAGGCGCCCAAGCCCCTTCCCGGGATCTACTCTCAGGCTATTGTCGCCAATGGCGTCGTCTACTGCTCTGGTGCTGTCCCTATGGACGCTGCCACTGGCAAGTTGATTGACGGTGATGTCAAGGCCCACACTGCAAGAGACCCGGAAATCACAATTGACCCAATTCAACCTGCTAATACCTCCACTCTCAAACAGCACCAATGCATCAAGAACCTAACCCACATCCTCGAGGAGGCGGGCTCCAACATTGACAAGGTCGTCAAGGTCAATGTGTTCCTGTCCAATATGGATGATTTCGCCGATATGAACTCCGTCTACATGCAGTACTGGGGTGATGTGAAGCCCTGCCGGACGTGAGTTCTTACCACGCTCTTTGAGTTCTTATCGTTGGGGTCATTTGGGGTCATATACTTTCCTAGATTCTTTTCGTACTATGCAATGTACTCATTGTGCTTATGCATCTGTGGGGCTCTGCATATGTGGTTTGGTTCGTTGCTAACGGTTATACTCGACAGGTGTGTTGCGGTGAAGACGCTCCCTCTGAACACCGATGTCGAGATTGAGTGCATTGCTGTTCTCTGAACTGCCTTTCGCTTCCTTCAGATCCATAGACATAATTCAAGGAATGATGATATGACTTCTACTACAAACGCATCTTTCAGCAAGGAGGAGGAAGGGTGCCAATATATCCTACCATTGAAATAAGAGATAAGATAACAATACTATGTGAATCGTGTTATCTACATCTGTAATTTCATGACAATCAGAACTGCTTCAAGAAACCAACACAGTAGAGGATACTAAACCCCTCATACTACAATATTTACTCTCAATCTGAAATTCACAATTTGACCTGAATTTGCCCAATACGTTTGTTGTTGTGGTTTACTCGCCCCGCCAGTTTAATATGAACAAACCGACGATCTACGCAACCTCAACATGCTCAATCTGCCGACATTTCAAACCAGCCTCGTCCTCCTTATTCTCCAGTTGCCTAATCTGAGCACCCAGACCAGTACAAACATAATCCTTAAACTTCCTTGTCGCCACCTTCTGCTGAAACATCTCATCAAGTTCCTCAAGCGACCGATCCTTGGTCTCCGGCAGGAAGAAATAAACAAAGACCATAGCAGCAACAGAGAAACTGCCATAAATAATCGCCGTCCGACCCCCAATTGCAGCCTGCACGTACGGATTGACAAAATTGATAGGCACCGAGGTAACGAAACTGCCAAGAGACGACAAGAGAAGTGTCCGCTCGCGCAGCTGCCCTGTTCCAATCTCGCCGCCAAGGATCCACACACCAGGACCCCAGGACAACGCATAAGCAACGTACCACAAAACAAGCATGGCGACACATCCGTTCTGCGTCATCGAAGATAGAACCTCGTACCCATTCGCCGTAGTTCCGCCGACTCCAATCATCATGGCAGCCATAACGAACGCGCCGACAAACATGCTACTCCGTCTACCAAGCTTGTCAAATGTAAACAAAGAGACTAAATTCGCGACGATCCCGCATGCTAGCACGATGACGTTGTACTGTAGCGGGTCCGCAAAGCCCAGCTGCTTCATGAATGTCACGATGAAATTATTGATGAATGAGACACCCTGCGCCTGTTGTAAGATCTGTACGCCCATAGCGACAATAGTTCGGCGCCGGTTAGTCCCGCGGAAACAGTCCATGATGCTCGTTGCGCGGTGGAGCTCGCGCTGTTCCTCGACTTGGAGTCGGAGGAGCTGGACCTCCTCGCTCGCGTTGTAGTTGGGTCCGTATAGATCCTTGATTGCGGTTTTGGCTTCTTCGTAGCGTCCTTTGTAGACGAGGAAGCGGGGTGTTTCGGGGAGGAAAGGGTATGTGACAATTATTCCGACGGGGACGAGGAGCTGGCATAGGATTACTGTCCTTCAAGTGGGTCAGCTAGATACCGGACAGTCAGAATGAGATACAAATGCATACAAATACGCCCATTTGCCTTTCATGTTCTGACATAAAAAAACGACTAGAGTGGCGAGGAAGCCACCGAAGGTATTCCAAAATGAGTACGCGGCCAGGAAAGCGCCTGGAAGTATAGTCAGAACACCCGTCGCTTGTAGTCATATCGAACACCACCTACCTCGAATCTTAGCTGGAGCACATTCCGACTGGTACATCGGGACGACGTTAGATGCGACGCCAATTCCCGAGTACACAATAATGCGACCCACGACCAACTGCCAGAACGACGTCACAGCAGAGGCCTCAAGGACAATCCCAATAGAAAGCAGAGCAGCCATTACCAGCAGCGTGGGCTTCCGGCCCAGATGCGAGCACAGCCACGGCGAAGCCAGACAGCCGAAAATAATTCCAGCTGAGCCAGTGCCCGTACCGGCAGACTGCTTCTCAGACGGAATACTCCAATTACCGGAGGCATCCTGAGATCCATACTTCTGGGCAAATGGTGTCAACCCCAGAGCTCCTCCCCACCAGGAGTTATCGAAGCCGAAACCAATCGCTCCTAGGGAGACGAAACATCCAATGAATAGCAGCCGGAGGCTAAGCTCCTGGTAGAGCGTGGACTGTTTGATGACGCCAAACATAGCGATGGATGGATATCAGCTAGAAACGACTTTCGACTGAAGACTGCACACGCCCCTTGGGCAAAGAGGACTCGCATCCCCACGGCATGTGTTGCCCACTCCTTATATACACACCTAAGTTTTGACCAACGCCATCAAGGCTCTTGCGGGGAACATTACCCCAGATGGAGTCCCGCAAGGGATGGCCTAACGTCGTGAACTGCAAATGCCCCGCTTGTCTCCCCATCAAAGCGACGAGCCTAAAGACCAAGCTTGATGCAGAGTTCATTGGAGGCTAGTTCGTGCTGGCGGTTACAGCTGCTGGTTTGGAGGTGTTGTTGACTGAACTCAGGCAATCCCCCCGGGTTCTCCGCAATAGCACGCCGCTGAACCAGGTGCGAGTGGCTATAATTGCGATTTTCGGTTGTTTTTGCGGGGAGAACTTCAAATGCGGCGCTTGTATTTCCCTATCAGAGCGAAGAAGCAAAAGACTAACCAATCTTGGCAGAGAGTTCATCGGGGCTAGTCCGTGGTGGCGGTTACAACTTGGTTTGGAGGTGTTGCCGGCTAAACTTCGGCAATCTCCCCGGGTTCTCCTCACTCGGACGCCTGAGCCGAACCTATGTGTATGCGAGTGGCTATAATTGGATTCTGAGTTATTCTTGTGAGGGGGAGCCTTCAAATATGGTGTGTTGGGTTCGTGAGTTCCATTTGGTTCTTTTTGTCAACATCTTCGTACACTTATTCTCATAGCCATCATCATCACCATCGACAATGGCAACGCAGCACCAACTCCAGTCTTTCCCGTCCAAACCGCGGGTCTTCATCCTGAGCGATATCTCTAATGAACCCGACGATGCTGAGTCACTAGTGCGCTATCTATTGTATGCCAACCAGTTCCGTACTGAAGGCCTGGTAGCTTGCACATCAACCTGGATGAAGAATAAGGTCTGTCCGCAGGATATGCACAAGATAATAAACGGCTACGAGAAAGTCGTAGACAATCTCAATGCCCACGTCCACCCAAACGACCCATATCCAACACCCCAATATATGCGATCGCTCATCAAAAAGGGCGCAGAGGTACCGTCCCGCATCATACCTTCCCCGCCAAACCGCATCCTAACAACCGAATAGAGCTACGGCATGACCGCCGTGGGCCCAGACATCCCCCTAAGTGAAGGCGCACAGCACTTGCTAGACAGTATCCTCGCTCCAACCAACGATCCCCTCTGGATCCTCTGCTGGGGCGGCACAAACGTGCTTGCATCCGCCCTCCTCAAACTCCAAACCACACACTCCCCCACTACAGCCGCTACGCACCGTGCAAAGCTGCGCATCTACACAATCTCCGACCAAGACGACACAGGCACCTGGCTGCGCACGACCTACCCAGATCTATTCTACATCTGCTCCGTGCACGGGTGGTGCCAGTACGGGATGGCCGCGTGGACGGGAATCTCCGGTGACGCATGGTATGGCTTCGACCAGGGCGGCCCAGACGCCTCGAAGATCAGCGCGGAATGGATCCGAGAACATATACAAATAGGACCCTTGGGTTCAAAATACCCGGATTTTATGTTTATTCCAGAAGGCGACACGCCGACGTTCTTGTACCTGATCCAGAACGGGCTCGGTGTCGCCGAGAGCCCGGAGTACGGGTCCTGGGGTGGTCGGTATATCCGCACGGACGCGAGCGGGACAGGCGTTGCGAATGGGCATTTCAGCGATACGCCAGATGAGGTTGTGGGGCTTGATGGGCGGCGGCACAAGTCGAACCAGGCCACAGTGTGGCGCTGGCGGGACGCGTTCCAGACTGATTTCGCGGCGCGCATGCAGTGGAGCCTTTCTGGGGATGTGGCGCGCGCGAACCATCACCCTGTTGCTGTTGTTAATGGGAGCGTTGGGCCTGCGCCGCTGGTGCTTGAGGTGCCGGCTGGGGGTGTGGTGCGGCTCGATGCTCGGGCGTCGTATGACCCGGACCCGGAGGATTGTATTACGTTTAAGTGGTACCAGTATAAGGATCCTAGTGCGACACAGTGGTCTGTTCAGCATGAGGTTGGGGAGTTAGGTATTCGGCTTTTGGATGAGGCTGGGAGTGTGATTGAGGTTACGGTCCCGCCGGCCGAGAAGTGCTGTGTGGAGCTTATTAGTCGTAAGGCTATTGCGAGGGGGCAGTTGTTGCATCTTATTTTGGAGGTGAAGGATAATGGATCACCGTCGCTGATTACGTATCGGCGTGTTCTTATTCAGGCGACGAATGAGGAGTTGGTGGGTGGTGGAGGGGGTGCTGAGGCTATTGGTGATACTATGAGAGATGTGATCCGGTGATGTTGAGCCATGAGTACATAGATGGAATAATTTCCTCTGTTCTTCATTCTTTTTATGGGGGCTTTGTTTGTGTAGGATACACATGCCATTGGATATGAGTTAAGATGATAGAAGTAATCTACACATGTAGTTTAAGTCGCAGAGGCACAATTGATATGATCATCCTTTGGCGGTGATTGGCCTGTTTGGAATCTATCCGGACTTGATATTCATGGACCAATGAAATGATAGATAGGATGACTGCGGCTGTGCACAAATAAGCTAGTGGTGGCCAAAGTTAAGAAGGGAGCCAATACACTTGAAAATGCCATAATAACAGCCCTGGTTTCGCTGGTTTGGAATTTCGATATTATCCCGGCGCAATCTCAGGCTTTAGAAGTCCCTCGTAAATAGTTTCTGTTATATTAGCTAATTGATAAAAGGAAATACAGTAAACACAGGTTATCGGAGATCAGAAGCGCTTGTTTTGTCACCTATCACGCCCTTTGTTGTTGGGATGAGTCTGAGCGGCACCTGTAAGAGATCTTTAGACCTTGCGGTCCACGGGTGTTTTGCTCGGACGGATGGCCAGGGCGTGCAGTTGAACGAGGCCCCCCCAAAAGGAGGGCTAGCATTGATGTAGAACCGATTCCGTGTCTCTGGATCTGGGTGTCCTAAGATAACAATATAGGCCAGGGCCTTCGGATTTGACGAGTAATATACAGGTTCCAAGGTTGGCGGACGACGGGAATCGGCCCGGGAATCGGCCCCACATGGCCCATTTAGAGTTTAGTGCCTGAGGCGAACAACCTTGCTCATTCTTGTCTCCTTGCTTCACATCCCCCTTTGTCGAACCGTTGCTATTGGAAAAATATGGTCGTGACTTAACTGGCATAATTGGGGGCTCATGTGTGACTTGGCGTTTTCGCAATGGCAATTGTGATGGTCTTGTATTGATCGACCCCATTTATAAAGCCGAGAACGAGGGATACGTTTTTATCTAAATTATGGCGTGATGAAATCTCTGAGTACCCCAATGCTATGGCAGATAACTGAAGACTCATTTATTTCTCCTTTCTAAGTTTCTACCTATTCGAAGTCTTGAGTCGACGGTGTACGCCTCTTTTCATTGCCGGCTCGAAACGAATTGCTCACACGTATGGATTTGGCATTGAAGGCCGAGCCTATGGCCACGGAGAGTCTATCACCTAAGAAGGAGAGAGCTATTAATACCAAATACGCTGATGAAACTCTTCGCATTCTTCAGCTTCATGGAAACTCTGTTGGTTCATTGACGACCGAGAAGGAGAAAGCGCTGAGACGCAAATTGTACTGGCGTATTTTCGGGCTACTCTCCGCTATCAACCTGCTGCTCTTTGTGGATTCATTATCAACGCCTCTTACTTGCAGGCTCTAACTTCCCTAGATAGACAAATCCACTCTCGGCTACGCCGCTATTCTCGGCCTGTTTGAAGAGACTGGCATCACCAAGGCTCAATACAACAACCTTGGAACTTTCTTCTACGTCGGTACGTGACATTATTTTCATCCGATCCCATCTTCCCTAACACTCTCGTAGGCTACATTGTGGCACAATGGCCGGGACATTATGCTATGCAAAAACTACCATTTGGAAAATTTGTCGCCGCTCTTGTCTTCATGTGGGGTGTCATCCTACTACTTCATTGTGTTGCCACGACCTATGCCGCTCTTGTAGTTCTGCGACTGGCGCTTGGTGTCGCTGAATCCGTGGTTGTACCTGCAATGGAAGTCACAATAGGAATGTTCTTTAATCGTTACGAGCAGTCCTTTCTCCAACCCTTCCTTTGGTTGACGTCCGCCGCCGCCCCTGTATGCGCCGCATTTATCTCGTACGGTTTGCTTTGGAGTCATAGCGCCATTCTGCCCTGGAAGCTGTTCATGATTATTACGGGAGGTGTCTCGGTACTTCTTTCTGTTCTTGTCTGGTTTCAGTATCCGAACAACCCAGCTGAGGCGATGTTCCTGTCGTTGGAAGAGAGAATCCATACCATCAAACGAGTACACGAGTCAAGTAAAAGCTCTATTGAACAGAAGCAGTTCAAGAAGAGCCAGTTTAAAGAGACGCTCCGTGACCCCATTTCATGGCTTTTTACTCTGCAGTCTTTCACCTTGGTGATGTCTAACAATCTCACCTACGGGCAGCAGAACCTTATTACTAAAGCTCTTGGCGTGGACAGCTTGGGCTCGACTCTCGTGGCTGCAGCTGGTGGCGGATTTGGTGTCCTGTTTTGTCTTGCAGGAGCCTATGCCCTGCGGTGGTGGCCATCAAATCTTGCCTTCCACGGACTTTTCTGGTGTATCCCTGCAATTGCAGGCGGGATTGGGATGGTTGCTATTGATTGGGACCAGAAGCTGGGAATGCTTGCATGTCTGCTGCTGGCTGGTCACACCTATGGTAATACCTACATTATCGCGCTGGGTTGGACTACATCATCTGCAGCCGGCTACACGAAGAAGCTGACCCGAAATGTTATGTTCATGGTCGGCTATTCCATCGCAAATATTTGCTCGCCGCAGATATGGGTTCCTAGTGACGCACCTCGCTATTACGGTGCCTGGATTTCCATGATAGTGGTCAGCTGGGTGGGGACACCCTTGATCCTTTTCATTATACGGTTCCTGTTGAAACGTAGGAACGCCCAGCGGAAGGCTTGGGCTGCATCCTTAACCAGCGAAGAGAGAAAGACTCATGAATTAGGAGTAGTTGAGGAGCTTGATGAAAATGGGAGTATGATACGCAGGGAGGTTGAAATTGCCATGTTGGATTTGACGGATATGGAGAACCCGTCCTTTATCTATCCTATCTAGATGACACGAGTATGAGAAGATCGGAACCATCCAACACCAGGACTCTAGAGAAACTTTTGACCAGAGAAATATATATACAAGCATTTCTCTGTGGGATGTCGAAGTCCCGCTTTCCCCGATAGCACTTTGAACTGAGCACATGAATTCCCGATGAATCAGGGCTAGTTATAGCACCTTATTTATTTGGCCTTAATAATACTAAGGTATTTTTGTATCTTCTACATTTGTAGATATAGGTCCACAGCTTTGAATGGTGTTATAGTATGTTCGCAAGTCATATGATGGGGGTTGAGAGTGCTATGGGGATAGTATGATAAGAACTGCGGCTAAAGTTGGACATATGTAAAGTAGTTATAAGGGCGAACAGCAAGTATGAGAGTGTGCCCGTAGTCGTCCACGGGTTTCAATAGTGGCGGTTAGTCCCCTTATACTAGGTGACCTCGGGAAAACCATAACTTTACAACCATGGAAGCAAGGGATCTACATCAGCCTAGATTTACATTAGCGTGTTCAAAGGTAGGGCTCGGAGAAGTGCGTGCGCTAGGCCATTTCCCCTTGCGGCAACTAAAATTACCCTTTCATGACTTGATACAGCGTGACACTTCCTGAAACTTAACGTAGAGCCCTGTCAGAGCCTGTCATTGGTTGCTGGCGTCAACAGATATTCCTGACAGAACGGTACACCGGCAGCTCTTCTTGAGTTTGGGAAATCAGGTCTGAAGGAATTGAAGGATCTGGTCGAAGCCTTCAGGCTCCTTGATCCAATGACCTTCGCCTTCTGCCCCAGTGAACTCGTGCCACTCAACGCGGTCCATGATTGTCCGTATAATTCGAGATGCCTGTCGCCCAAGTTCCACAGATACCCACTCATCGTCTGCTCCATGGCTTAGGAACACAGGAGTAGATAACACTGAGCTGTCCTCGGGTTGGTTAGCCTGCGACATCTCACGACCGGCAATTCCATCAAAGAAGAATGTGGATACCAGGCGCTGTGCCTGATGGATGATAGGTCCATTAAGAGTGGATTTGTCTAGCAAACCCTCTAGCTGCTGTGCAAATGGTAACCAGCCACAAAAACCTAGCAGACCACCTAGTGGTCCTTGAACCTGCCCCGTTCCTATTCCGGCAAAGAACGCCCATATGGCGGTTGCCATCCCCTGGCTAATACCCCCAAGATAGATATGACCAAGCTGCCCATCTAGCAGCCTAGCCTCCTCCTCGATAATATCAAGAATATACAGAATGGACTCTCTCAATCCGTCCTTCTGTAATTCCTGTCTTTTCTGGATATCGTTTAGGGAGTAGGCATCAAACCAGGAGCACATATCTTCTTGGAACGTAGTGCTCCATCGGTCACGTGAGGTTGGGAAGACCCAACGATAGGTGGGTAGGCAGGAGGCTAGGTTCTTGCCCTTAGAAGTTGTGGATGAGAAAAGCTCCTCGGCAAACTCAAGGCCATTGCTGCCGCGACCATGGAGCAGAATAATGGTATGGGTGTGAAAGGGTTGGGCATGGTGGATGTGAGGCGCAGGGAATTCCATGATAACCGTCTCGATTTATTTCATCTGGGAAGTGCGAATTGTTTTCAGAATTTACCTAGGTATATAAAGGTTCGTCGGTCAGCGGTATCTCACCGCCTTATTTGGGTAGTCACATATTCTCGTTAGCGATCACGGAGTAGAGTTCGTAGCCATATCGAGTGCTTAAATATAATAACTAACACTATACTCCGTATATTTTCGGAATTTAGTGCGACGTGTACTAGACATATCCATATTATTATCATCCGGAAGAACTTTCCAAGATTCCGCAGAAGATCATGCCGAGTAGCTCCGTAATTTCGTTCCCACTCCACTGCTTATACTGGGTCGGTCTTGTGGCTTATCGATGGCGCCTTTCTGCTTTTTCCGATTATGGATAATTTTTTATTAGTATCCATTTCAACTTAGCAAAAAGAAATGGTAGACTTGTTCTTGTTGTTGATGCGGCTCTTGCTTATTATAATTGGAAGCTTGGAAGCGAGATTTCCAAGGTTAGCATATCGGAAGACCCCACCGGCCCTTACCTAGGTACAGCCCGAAATGGAATATTTAGAATACATATGTACAAACAACAAAAATGGCTTCTAGCATAATATCAGCAAACTTCTGTATTAGGTTTCGAAATCAGGGGTTCTTCGGTTTTACAACTTATGTGTTATGTTCGTGTAAATAGGGCTGGAACGGCTATAGAGAGGATCTTTTAATTACGGTCCACAGAGATCGTCCACGGTCCCCGCCTACGTAACATTATGGTAAAAGCTGATAAAACCCATGATACGGAGTATATACATCGTCGGCTGGATCTGTACCTGCATCTAGGCTGGAATTGTCTCGGTTAATCTTGATACTTGAGCCCTGGGGGCGGGGGCGGCTTATGGGGAGTATGAAATGCGCAGTTCCAAGATTGCTGAGTGCTTCGATTAAAGGGGAGCAGTCAGGCAGCGTGATGAGTGGCGTCATTTTCGCCTAAATACCCCCTTAGAGTGGGAATATCTCCGAAGCAAATTTGCACCTTGCATAAACCGGAAAATAAAAGGAAATTGTAACGTGGGAGATTTGGGGGCCAAGGGCTAGAACGTGTACAAAGTACGGAGTACTCCGTACCCTGCACAGAGTTACATCTCAACCTGAGTTCGTCAAGACAACGAATGAGGAACTGAAGATGAACTAAAAGATGAACTAAAGACGATCAAGTGGAATTCAAGTGAGACAACAATCTTAATGTGCCGTAAGCGCTGCCCAGGTGTTCCTACTGTAACTGAAAAAAAAAAAAACGGTGATCCGGCTTCTTTCCGGATCGGCGTCTATGATTGGCGTACCTGAAATGGGCCTGCTCCACACCATGTCCCTTAAGGGTTTAGCACAGGCTTATTAGCTTTTGGCTCGGTTCTCATCTCCTCGATTTGGAAGGTTCTAAGAGTCTTTGACATCAGATCATATCATCTGGTATTGTTGTACCCTGTTATACTCACTTCCGAGGTTGTTATTCTTGTTCAAATTGATGTAAACACTTGTCAAGCAAGTCTTCTTTACTCCCACTTTTTTACCCTACGTTTATCTGTGGTCTGACTCTCGGATTTAGTACTCTGCATATCCGACTTCATAAAATGGCCGGTGGAGCCCGAGGTGTCCGTGCCCTGGTGCCTACATAACGAGTCGTGATTGGATTTTGAATATCAAGCTAACAGCCTCTGCTCCAGTTATGACCCTGACACTAATGCCGCTAGAGTCCATTAGGGTCTTTTAGCCTCTTTCATGCGGCTCTTGCAATTTTACTGCGCCGAGATAGGCCGGAATAGGCACGGGGCCAGCACATACCCCTCCCCAGAGAAATCCTGTCATGGCTCATGGCTGATCCAATCTTTGCTCGGATGTGACGCTTTTACGCCACTGGGTGTATCGCCATGTTAATGCACGCATTTGGCCTCTGGCCATTCTACAGCGGAAAAGCCGGTCCATGTCGCTTCCATATTGGTATTCCATATCAAGTTCGCGGCATCGCTTATGTGAACGGATCCTGATGACCTCCGAGTCTAGTGTTCAGACTATCAAGCTTTGAATCCACTCTGTGACTTTGTGTTGGGTCGACCTGCACCGGTGGAGTGCAGTCGGAGTGGCATTGACCTATGAATCGCGGAATCATCCGGATCTCACGCACTGGTTCATTTCCACGTCTTGATAGCTCTATTCTCCTTTTTGATTAGTGCGCTCTATGTCGGAGGTCGGAATCTTCCCCAGGGGGCGGAGGGGGACCGTCCAAGCTGGCGCTGATGTATTTCAGTCTCTTTTCCCCCAGGAAGTTGCATTTCCTTTCGACCGTCAACACTCTCATTTTGAACTCTTTGGGAAATTTCCCAAGCAGATACTTGTCTGCGTCCTCTCGTTGTTCGCGAGTTAACCTGTCATTCCTTTTATCAGGTCAATAGGCGATTGCTGTTGCGTCTAATTATTGCATTTAATTACTACACTCATTTCAGCCATGTTGTTCAAGTCCCTTGCCGCCGTGTCGGCCTTGTCACTCTTTGCATCATCTGCTGTGGCCGTTGATGCCAGTCTGAAAAATAATGTTGCTGTCTACTATGGACAAGGTTACAACCAACCCCGGCTCAAGCATTTCTGTGAACAGACCACGTCGGACATTATCAACATTGGATTTATCAATCAGTTCCCCAAACATGTGGGCGACTTCCCTGGTTCCAACTTTGCCAATCAATGTAATGGAGCCTTCTTCCCCGGTACAGAGCTGCTGAGTGGCTGCCACCAGATCTGGCAAGATATCCCCAGTTGCAAGGCTGCTGGCAAGACAATTCTGCTGTCCATCGGTGGTGGCACTGCCACAGCTCAGTCTATCCCGGACGAGGCCACCGCAGTCTGGTTCGCGGATTTCCTGTGGTACTCCTTCGGTCCTTACAACCCAGCGATCTCTTCGTTGGGGTGGACCGAGGAACTCGCTGGCCTGGCCTTCCCTCGCCCATTCCTCACTTCCTCTGTTGATGGATTCGACTTTGATATTGAGTACAACGGCGGAGTTGGTATGTTGCCCTGATTTTCTAGATTCCTGACTACGCTCTCTCTAACACCCATTCCAGGTTACGCCGCCATGATCAATCGTCTGCGCTGGCACTTCACCAAGAGCCCCGAGCAAACCTACTACATCTCCGGTGCTCCCCAGTGCCCTATTCCCGATGCCCAGCTCAGCAACGCTATTGCCAACTCACACTTCGATTTCATCTGGGTTCAGTGGTACAACACCGGGGGTTGCTCTGCTGCGGACTGGGTCCACGGTACCGGCAAGTTCAACTTTGATGACTGGGTCGGTGTCATTGAGAAGAGCGCCAATCCCAACGCTAAGCTCTTCATCGGTCTTCCTGCATCAAAGGATGCCGCTAATGCTGGATTCTACTTGACCCCTAAGGAGGTGAAGCCCCTTGTCAAAACTTATATGAACAAGCACCCCAAGCACTTTGGTGGTGTCATGCTCTGGGAGGCTACCGCCGGTGACAACAATCTCATCGACGGATCAACATACACTGAGCACATCAAGGATATCCTTTACGATTTTGCTCCCCCTCCCCCTCCTCCATCTTCGTCTGTCACCCCGATCCAATCCTCGACTGCGACTCCTGTTCCGTCTTCCACTGTTCCCCCGTCTAGCTCGGCTACAACTTCGGTCTCCTCGGTTTCTTCCAGCTCCGTGGCTTCCTCTAGCTCGATCGCATCTTCCAGCTCCGTGGCCTCTTCCAGCGCGCCTGCCACCTCTGGCCAGTCTTCCACTTCAAGCGTTCCTAGCAGCTCTGTGACCCCTGGCGCTTCGTCCCCTTCGGGAGAGCCCACTCCTCACCCCTCCTCCTCTAGAAAGCCCACACACAGCTCGCATTCGCACCCTGGCCACGGCCATGGACATGGCTCTCACACGCACACCCATACACGTACCCACACTGTTCCCAGCTCTACTTCCCTGGTCTCCAGCAACCCCTCCAGCACTGCTCTCGTCTCTTCTGCGACCGAGTCTGGCCCCTCCACTAGCGAAGGTGTCATCCCGACCGGTGACTCGTCTACTAGCGATGAGAGTACTGGGGGTTCCAAGCCTACTGGCGACAACAGTACGGGAGGCTCTAAGCCTACTGGCGGCGAGACCACTGGAGGCTCCAAACCCACCGGCAGCGACTCAACCACAACCCCGACTGGTATCACTGCCACTCCCTCCATCACTGCCTCGCCTTCCTCTTTGGCTCCGGGTACCACCACAACTATCATTGTGACCTCCTACATTGATATTTGCCCAACTGGTTTCACCACCATCACCACCACTATTACCAAGACCTACTGCCCTGGTGACTCCTCTGCTACTGCTACCCCAACAGGCAACGCTGATATCACCGCTCCTACCTCTGGCCCTGCCACTTCCACTGCCTCCATTCCTGAAGGGTGGACTACTACCGTGACTGTCTGCACTCAGTGCGCCGCTACCCCGACTACCGTAACCCTGACCAAGCCCGCTGCCACTACTACCACTGAGGTTTTGTCGCAGCCCACCGCCCCTTCGGTGCCTGAGGGATACACCACCACCGTGACTTACTGCAACCACTGTGGTCCTACTGGTAGCACCATCACCCTGACCGTCCCAGCCCACACTGCTACTGCCGCTATCCCCGGTGCTGGCTCTGGCTCTGGCTCTGGCTCTTCTGGAAATGGCGAGGGCTCAGGTTCTGGTTCCAACCCTGGCTCTGGCTCTGGCTCTACCGGCGAAGTTACAGTGCCCGGTGCCGGCCCCGTGGTGCCATCTCCGTCCTCCAAGGTCATCCCCAGCAATGGAGCCGGAGGATTCCACGCCGGCAGACCGTCGTCTAGCATAGCCTTCCACCCCTCGCCCTCGCGCACTGCTGTACCCGCCGCCGCGACCACCGCGACGAACACACCCGCAGCGCCCAGCAGCAACCCAGAGGGCGTCTCCCCGGTCTACACTGGTGCTGCCTCGCGTTCTAGCGTGACCGGCTTCTTCAGTGGCGTCCTCGCCGTCGCTCTTTCCATGTTCATGATGCTGTGAAGCTGTCCACGTGTCTGGCCAACATGATCTCATCATCTATGCGATATGATTGATCTCACGATGCTGACTTCAAGAAGAACTGGTAATTGCTGGCGACTGGTTGCTTTTTCTTTTCATTACGATAACTGTGTTTATTATATTATATTCTCTTTCACCTGATCTCCGATCCCTGGAGTGATTTTATACCTCTTGGCCTTTTTTTGTGATTTACTCTGGCCAGTAGTGGCGAGACCTTCGCGTCTTCAATTGAAGTTTTGCGGTCGCGTCCGTTTGTTCTCAATCTCCTAATGATATCCATTCCAAGGCGTCGCCGACAAGTCTGACTCATTTTCATTTATTTTTGCTTGCTGTTTCACTATATACGATAGACAGAGATGCTCTTTGTACAAAAATACGATATTCCCTTACATTTATCTATCGCCCTATGATGTCATTACCTATTTGCTTTCCCTCGTGAATGATATACATAGATGTTATTAATCGTTTTGCTATTTTGCTGCCATGTAAAGTCATACTCTGACAGCTTTCTAGCTGGATAATTGTGCATTACCAAGTATGTGGCGATCATTACCTATCTGGGTATATTTCTGCACAATTGCCCCCGCATTCTGTGATATCCACGGACCTCGGCTGCGGAGAACCTTGGAACTATTAAATGCCAACCTCAGGTCACTTCGAACCTGAACCTCAACAATTGTTCAATCCAATATACAAAATGTCACCATTGAAAGGAATCAAAGTCATTGAGCTAGCAGGCCTAGCCCCAGGTACACAATCAATCCAAGAAACATCATTACCACAACTAACAACCACTCCAGGCCCATTCGCAGGTCTCCTCCTAGCCGACTACGGTGCCTCCGTCCTCCGCATCGACCGACCTAAATCCATAAGCGGCGATCAACTAACTCGCAATAAATCCTCCATAACTCTCGATCTACGCGACGAAACCTCCCTAAACATCCTCCTTCGCCTCCTCACAACAGCCGATGTCCTAATCGACCCCTTCCGCCCAGGCGTGCTCGAACGCCTCGGCCTCTCCCCAACAGAAGTCCTCCTAAAGCACAATCCCCGCCTAATCGTCGCGCGCATGACCGGCTTCCGCCGCGACGGGAAATACAAAGATATGGCCGGCCACGACATAAACTACATCGCCATCTCAGGCGTGCTCTCCATGCTCGGCCGCGCAGGAGAAAAGCCCCACGCGCCAGGAAACATCCTCGGCGACTTCGCCGGCGGCGGCGCAGTCTGTTTCCAGGGAATCCTGCTCGCGCTCATCTCCCGCTCCCATACTGGTCGCGGCCAGGTCGTCGAGGCGAATATGGTGGATGGCTCGGCATACCTTGCTACGTTCCCGCGGTTAGGGAGGAATACCACCGCGTGGTCGGAACCGCGTGGCGAGAATCTGCTCGATGGTGGGTGTCCGTACTATGATACATACGAGACTAAGGATGTCGGGCGGTATTTTGCCGTCGGGGCTTTGGAGCCGCAATTTTATGCGGCGTTGGTGCGTGGGCTTGGGTTTGAGATTGGAGAGCTTCCGAAAAGGGAGGATCGGGAGCAGTGGCCGGTGTTGAGGGAGATCTTTAAGAAGAGATTTAAGGAGAAGACGCGCGGGGAGTGGGAGGCTATTTTTGATGGCACCGATGCTTGTGCTACTCCTGTTTTTGAGCAGGCGGAGCTTGAGGGCGATGGGTATGAGCAGAGGCCTATGGTGCATCTTGTTAGTACGCCTGCGGCACCGATTCCGGCGGATCAGGGCGGTTGGTCGGGTGGAGGGCTTTTGCCTGGGGATGGGGGTGTTGATACGC